>PVHY01003424.1:0-108150 GCA_004024945.1 Uropsilus gracilis
GATATGGAGGGAGGAGGAGGGATCAATTAATTCACAATTGTGACAAATCAATAAAATGAATTAAAAAATAAAATAAAATTAATGGTAGTAATAGATGCATAATCCTGACTATATTAAATGCTATTGAATTGTATGCTATAAATGAATGCAAAAAAAAATAAAATAAAATAAAATAAAATTATGTTATCACCTCCCTTCCACTAGGGGGGGTTTAAAAAAAAAAAAAGATATGAGTTGATACTTCCACTAAAGAAGGAATATATATGGGAGCATTTTCAGCTTCAATAAAAATAAAATAAAAATTAAAATAACAGTATTGTTTTTACTGAACAAATTGCAAATATTTTGAAAAATTACAAAAATATAGATTAAGAGAGAAGGGCATTTTTTTAGTTAATGTAATCAACAATGATGACTTTAATAGGTACACACTACTATGTCTATTTTACAATGAGGAAACTAAAGTACATAGGTAATATAGAGAATAAAAAAGTACTCCATTTGGTGGGAGGAAATTTGGTATTACCTTTCTTTGGGTAATTTGATGCTATATATTCGAGATGCTATTTTCACTTTGACTCACTTCCACATTTAGGAATTTATTTTATGGAAAAAAAGATTCAGACCAAAGCCTATATATGAGGATGTTATGATAATGGAAAAAATGGAAATATGTAGTGGTTCAGCAAGAGAAAACTTATCAAATAATTGACCATACCACCATGAGGGAACATAACCACTGAAAATCATCACTTTAAAAATTAATTATGAAAAATTAAAAATGTTCACAGTATAACATTAAGGCAAAAGAAAAGGACTCAAAAATCACATGCACACAATTATTCCATTATTACTAACTGTTAATATGAAACAAATGTGTGTATTTTGGGGGATGGAGTCACTTAGAGACCTTTGTACACCACACAATTCTGGTTTCAAAACAGTCTGTAGGTTACTCCCCTCATATCAAGCAATTCTTGGACAATTGCTGGGTGTTCTCCATTCTGTTACATCCACATAACTCCATTATGGCATTATCTACCCAGCAATAATGCCAGAGCCCACAGATTAAGGGGTCAGCACCTCAAGCCTGCTCCATTTCAGATGCCAGTCACAAATCCACGTTATGCCTCTGACTGAGCAGCTGTAAATCCAAGGTTCCCATGACTCCTTCATAAGTTAATTTGCTAGAGTGGCTCACAGAACTCAGGAAACAAGTTTACTTGCTGGGTTACTGGTTTATTATAAAAACATATAACTCAGGAACAATAAATTGGCAGCAGTACACAGGGCAAGGTGTGAGGAGAGGGCATGGAGCTTCTGTAACTTCTCCAGATATGTCACTGTTCCTGAATCTCCACATGTCCACCAATCTGGAAGCAGTGAGAATCCCATCCTTTTGAGGGTTTAATGGCGGCTTCATTACTTAGGGATAATATGTTTACTATTGGCCACTGGTGATTGAATTTAATCTCCCTTTCACTTCTGGAAGGTGGAGGGAAGGACTGAAATTTCCACCCTCCAGTCAGCAAGATTGGTTTTCCTGGCAACCGACTTCCATCTTTAGATTACCCTGACCTTTCCAAAGTCACTTCATCAACAAAGCAAAGGCACCTTTCTGGCTCTCACTACTAGTCTTTTCAAGTTAAGAATACGTGATATCTTTGGAGGTGCTTGATCTGTTGCATTATTTTAAGTTTCATTTACCCATTCTGCCTCTCTGCTGGTGGCCCTGGGCTGGGGACAGCGAGTCCAGGTGGTCTCAGTGACCTAGTGGGGAGGGCCCAGAGGCACAGGGGTGACCACTGAAAACCTTGTACTTACTGTTAAGCACTTATCTGTGCTTTGGGGTTGACTTACTGAGTAGAGGTAAGTGAAACATAGACACATGTAGTCCTAGATTTATGAATTTATGCCTGTCATAACTACCACCTCTCACTTTAGCCTTGTGGTTTCAGAATTGTGAAATTTGTAAATCTACCTCAGCTTAGAGAAAACATGAAGAAACTGGGGACCATAGAGGAGATCAATGGGTCCAGAATCACAGTGAATCTGGGCCATATCTACCTTTTGATTCCTAGGTCAGGATATATTACATGATATTAAATGTCCTCCTTCGTCTACAGGTGACGAGAGAATGCAGGGACTGTTGCTAGGAAAAGCACTGCTGTCTAAGGGCATGGTGCTATGGATTGAGTGTAGATGTTCTCCCAAATTCATATTTCGGGTTCCTAATGCTCAGTGTAATGCTATAGTAGGCAACACATTTAGGAGGTAAAATTAGGTCATGAGAGTGAAACCCTCAAGAAAGGGATTGGGGTACAAAAAATGAGACTCCCCAGAGATCTCTCACCCTAATCACCAAATGAAGACAAAGCAAGAAGCTGATAGTTTGTAATCAGGAAAAAGTCCTCATCAAGATGCAACCACCTTGGCACTCTGCAATTTGATTTCCCAGTATCCAGAAGTGTGAGAAATAAATGTGTTATCAATAAGCTGCTCAATCATTGTTATATCCACCCTATCTTGGTATTTGAAGCAGTGATCTTTGTGCTTTTAAAAGATATTGGTGATGAAATGAAAATTAAACACCTCAGAATAAACTTAACAAAAGATGTGAAATACTTACACAACCCCCCATCCCCCATAAAAGATTGTTAAAGGAAAAAAAAGAAGACACAAAGAAATGGAAAGATCCTGTTCATGGATTGGGAAAAAATCCTGTTCATGGATTGGAAGAATGAACATTATAAAATGGCCATCATACCAAAAACGATCTACAGATTCAATGCAATTCCAATGAAAATTTCAATACCCATCTCTAAAGAAATAGAACTAATACTACTGAAATTCATATGGAATAATGAAAGACCTCAAATAGCCAAATCTATCCTGATCAAAAAGATAGGGAATGGAGGGGTTGCACTCCTAGACTTCAAATTATGCTACAAAGCCACAATAGTTAAAACAGCATGGTACTGGAATAAGAATACACACAGAACAATAGAACAGAATTGAAAGCCCAGAAATAGAGGCACACATATATGATCAACTCATCTATGACAAAGGGGAAAGAAGTATATATTGGAACAAGGATAAGTTCTTCAATAAAGGGTGCTGGGAAAACTGGACTGCTATGTGCAAAAGAATGAATCTAGACTACTCTCTCACACAGACACTAAACCAACTCAAAATAGACGAAAGACTTGGACCTAAGACCTGAAACCATAAAATATATATAAGAAAACATAGGCAAAAACATCTTTCAGGGCATATCCACACAAGCAAAGAAAATGAAAGAAAACATAAGCATCTGGGATGATACCAAAATGAAAAAACTTCTGTACAGAAAAAGAGACAATAGCCAAAGAGACACCCAACCAACTGGAAAAAGAATTTGTACTCTAATTGGTAAGGGTCTAATAGCAAAGATCCACAAAGAACTCACATGACACAACAAAAACAAAGCAAACGCCCAGTTAGAAAATGGGCAGAAGAGCTAAAAGACAGCTCTCCAAATCAGAAATATAAATTGCCAACAGGCATATGAAAAAATGCTCAACATCACTTATAATCAGGGAAATGCAAATCAAAATCACAAGACACTACTTCACACTGGTAAGAAGGACCTATATAAAAAAAAAGGCAACAACAAGATCTGATGAGGGTGTGGAGGAAAAGAAACCTTTACACTGCTGGAGGGTGTGCAATCTGGTCCAGCCACTGTGGAAAACTACTCAAACTACTGAAACCCTCAAACTACTGAAAATGGAACTACCATTCAATCCAACAATTCCACTTCTGGGAATCTACCCAAAGGATACCAAAACACAGCTTCAAAAAGATACTTGTATTTGGGTGTTGATTGCAGCACTATTTACAATAGCTAGGATATGGAAACAACCTAAATGCCCCCAAACAGATGAATGAATCAAAAAATGGTATTATGCACTGGTCTTCTGGGTCTGACGGCTTAGGGCTGGGATTGGGGGTGGGGGTGGGGCGCATACTGCTCCAACGGTGACCAGGAGCACAGGTTGGGGGTAGCTTGGTCCCATCCTCTGGTTCACTCCCATTTTTATCAGATTTCACTAGGAATGAATGAAAAAACCAACAACCCAACTGCAGACACACAGGAGAGGAAAAGAACAAAGACCATTGACATATTCATTACCTGAGAAGGACCCAAAACGACCATGGTTGGAAAACTACAAGATACAACACTGTGAGACTAGGTATAGAGGTGACCTGTCTAAGATCTGCAACTAAATGGTTTGGGGGCTAAAGATCCAAACCCCATTCTAGAGATGCAACTAATATGAGCAAAATTCCCTCCTTTTGCAATTGACGAAAACCACAGAGAATGGGTTGTGTCTCCAAGGAAGAATTGTGAACCACAAAAAAGGAGAGCTGGACAAAACACCTGTGGGAATCTGTCCCGAAATAGGAACTCCTCCAACACGAGAGACTGGGAATTGAGATTCCAACACCAGAAGTCAGAACTATAAGGTTTTGAAGCAACACCATAGGACAGACATCAGAATGGAGGAGGCAGCCAGTATGAATGAAGAGGCATGAATCCCAGTGAACACATGGGTTTGGAGTAAAGGAGACTGCCAAATTCAACACAGGAAAGGAACCTGGAGAACAATGCCACATGCCTGCTCTACAAGAGGTTCCTGATGAGCTTGGGCTGGTTAAAGGCCTCAAAGTTTCCCTTGGAAATTTAAGCAGCATGGTCTTCCAAGTCTCAGGTGCACAGGTCCTTACCCAGAAAAGGACATTGTACCAGAAAAAGAAGAGACTAATTGGTCAAACATTGATCAAGTACTTACAGGGAAAGGGGAGTGGGACTGACTAGAGGGGGGACAGGGGGAGGGGAAGGAGGAGAATGGTGGGCCATACATAAGGGGATCAACAACTATACAAATATGACTAAGGGTGTAAGAAAATTTAAAAAAAAGTGGTGGTATATTTACACAATGGAACATTATTCAGCAATCAAAATAAGACAAGCTCGTGTCATTTGTGGCAATGTGGATGGAGCTAGAAAGAATCCTGCTAGCAGAAAGGAGCCAGAAAAAAGAGTAATACCAGATGGTCTCACTTATATGTGGAATATAAGGAAAACAAAGGACAAGAAAAAGTTAAAACTAACTGGGTGACATGGTGGTGGGAGATCTTAGGGGTATAAATTGATGTAAAAAAATATGTATGTAGACAATAAAGAAAATTAGGAAAAAAGTGTGTTCTATTAATGGTTTATGTTCAATGGGAAGTGTTGACTGGTGTTATCCAGAGGAATAACTTTTGTGCATTTCATAGTGGAGGCAATCAATGTAGACAAATGGTATATTTTGGTGTCTTGAAGTTCTGGACTTCACCCCCAGCTTCTGCTTGTATCAACAGTGTGACTTTGGCCAGTCATTTTATCTTGTTTTTAATGTATACTTTCCCTTTGTTAAAATAGGCATACAATACTTACAATAGGGGCCTTCTAGGGGTCTTGGATTTATTAATAAAGGATCAGTGGCTTGTATAGTGCCTACTGTGTACTTGTTTCCCAGCCTGGGAGGAATTCTGGTCTAAGCGGAATGCAGATAGGATCAGGCAGACAGCTGATCCAGCTTCAGCTCACAAGGGGACAGGTAGCAAGGCAGGGAGCCAATGAACTGCTGTTGCTCAGATGCCGTTTCAAATGCACATTAAGCTTAGTTATTAAGTGAAATCTTTAAACGAATTATGCAAAATTTTAATGTCACAATCAGTCTGCTATTCAAGAATAGATGAATATTCAAACCTTACAAATAAATGGGATAGGTAATTTTTGTACAAGTGTAACATATCTCTTGGGGCCCAGGAATAAATGCAAAACAAATATAGCCCTGTGGAGTATGAAAAAAAAATTGGACAAATTCCCATGTATGCTTGAAGGAAATTATTGTATTTACATGCATGTAATGCCTGTCTATATATCTTTTAAAGAAATATTAAGACTAAAATAGCATAATTAAGTGCTTCCCACTTTCTTTTTTCTGTTTGGGGTAATTGTTTTAAATATTGTATTCTTTAGGTTGAATTACTTCTATTTTTGCTGTCTGACTATAGTAATTCAGTGAATGTTCCACATGATTTGGATAAAGTTTATGAATACACTTCCAGCTATACTTTAGAAACATTATAGAATATGTAACAAACCTCTTCAATGACATTTTAAAATGAGACCTGCAGAAACAGTCTTTGTCTATTTACCTTTCTGTTTCATTAATACACCCTTGGAGTCAAGTACATCTCTTAACAGATACCTGTGGAGTCTTCTAATGGCTATTAGGGAGCTAAAAATAGTCATATGCCAATAAATAGCTCTTTTGGACAACTTTGTCAGAGAAGGTCTGGATTCCTTTTTTTTTTTTTTTATACAAAATGAGGCTCAATTCCAGGTTAAAGAGATATGGCCCTTTAACTCCATGTCCCATACCACATTTCTTTTTTATTTTTACTTTTGCTTTTTATTTTTTTCAGTTTTATGAGATATCATTAATATTTAACTTTGGATAAATTTAAGATATACAATGTGATGATTTGATACACATATATACTATGAAATGATTATACATAAGGTTAGCTAGCACAGCCATCACCTCACATAATATATGTGTGGTAAGAACATTTGAGATTTACTTTCTTAGCAAATTTCAAGTTTATAATATATTGTTAAAAAAAGAAGTATAATTGACAAAAAAAACATTTGTTTAGTTTCAGGTATATAGCATCATGATTTAACAATTATATGCATTTTAAAGTAATTGACACAATAAATCTAATTAATTCTTTCTTAACTTTCAAATTTTTAATACTTTATTATAGATTATATTTCTGATATCATACATAACATATCCTTAACTTATTTATTTTGTAGCTGACAGAATGTACCTCTGGGTCCCCTCAGTTTTGTTAGCTATGTCCTGCCAAGGCCATATCTACCCTCAGTTACTCCCAACCAATGAATGAACGGGACTGGGACACAAAGGCAGCCCATTTCTGGGACATGTGGGACTCTTCATGGGCAACTTTGGTTCAGGTACACCTATGGTCTTGATGTACTCAGGACTATGCTGCAGACTAAGCTGCTTCCATTCAGTCTTTTTTCTTCCCTGGCCTCTTTCTTCATTCATGTTCAGACCTGCATTGTGCTCTGGTGATTGTCCCAGTCTCTTTTGCTTCATCTACAGTTTTTTTGTTGGCATTTTTTCCTAATAATTTTTTTTTTGCAGATTCATCTTGTTTTGATTTCTACTTTCTAAGACTGTACTTCATGAGTCTTACCTCTCAATCATTTCCCGCCTTTTATTATTGTCTTTCTACTCACTTTCTAAATTTTATTTTATTTTTTTATTATTATAAAGTTTATTCTGGTTGATAATTTAGGCTATAGACATGTACCTGAAATTTCCATAAAAAGGATGAGTATGTGGGAGGTTAGGAGGGGTGGAGATGGGAAGGAGTGGTCAGGGAGGAAAGGTGGTGTGTGGTCCCCAGGGAATACAAAGATGTGAAACACATATATAAATAAATTAATTAATTAAAAAAAAAGGAGTCAGTACAATTTCCACTCTGGGGAAAAGCAACTCTCCTGCCTGCCTGGCACTATGCAGATGGCTCTCTTCTACTCACTTTTTGACTCATTCCTTAAAACTTACTTTGAGGAAAGATGATGTAATATTAGTTATTTTGGGCTACTTCTCCAGTCATATTTACGTATTGGATTATATCCACATATGGAATAAAAGTCTTCATCCCTGATACAGAAAGTTCAGATTCCCAAGTCTAAAGGGTCCCCAGAAACTAGGTCCTACAGGTGACTGCCTCATTTATTAACTTAGGCTGAATCCAGAGGTGGTGCTGCTCAAAGTTTTGTCTGTGGTTTTTAAGCATATTCCTTGCAGAATATTTATAGGTGTTAGAAATCGCTCTTCTGAACCCTTACCTGCTTCAGAACCAGGTGGGGTGGGGGCATTTCCTGCATCCAGATGTTTGGGTTCACTGGAGTGGCACTAACTCTCAAATTGTGGTCTGCCTTAGCCAAGACTTCACTTGACTCCTGGGTGTTGTTCTTTTAAAGTGGTGTGACTACTTTTGTGGAAGATTATAGGATGATGCAAAGTAGGAAAACAGAGAGAGTAGGGAAGATAGCCTCCTAGTTCTCAGGAGGGTGGCTGTTCTTTACCAGAGGGCTAATTGAGAAACACACTTTCTACTGCCCATGCTGTCGTGTGCTTATGATAAAAAATAATAGCAGCAAACATCTGAGCAGAGGCTATAAGCCAAGTATTGTTTAGTACTTTTCCCATAAAGCTTTCTTTGATCTCCTTGTAACCTTGAGAGATGGGGACTAGTTTATTATCTCATTTTATAGCTGAAAACCTGAAGCTTACAGAGAATAAGTAACTTGCTGATGGTCACATACCTGTGAAATGGTTAAGCCAGGATTCACAGTCAGGCTGTCCATGACTGGACAGTTCTGTTTTGATTTGTGCCCTAAATTGTTGAACACTGATGTGTATCACTCTCTGAATGGCGTTTACCTACTGACAAGACAGCAGACAGCCAAGAGGTCTTTTGAGCTATGTGTGATCTATTTTCTTCCCTTCCTTCCTCCTCCCCTTTTTCTCCTTTATTTCCTTCTTTTATTTTTGATGTCTGAAAAGCCATTGAACATGCATAAAGAATATCATGGGGGCTTCCTTCCCTCAAGGAGCCAGTGCTTGACTAGAGTCTAAGTCCTCAGCTGACCTGGAGAGAGGTTCTAGATAGGTCCAGGATGACTCAGACCCATGAAGGGGAAGGTCACTAGCCTAATGGGTACAGAAGAAGAAACATTTGCCAAGAGATAGGCAGATACTTCTTAAAATGACACAGCTTTGAAGGGGAAATCAGATGAAATAGCTTCTCTGTTGACTGTCAGGCAGTTAGTATCTGAGATGAGCTTTTCTAAAATGCTGCTCGATCTTCTGAGCCATCCGTAGGCTCCGTCATTCTGTCGACATTGGCGCTCCTTCCTTACTTGTGAGTCGGGTGTTGATCTGTATTGTTAATGACAAGCCAGGGAGACATAACATTCAGAGTAAGCAGGCATCAGGAATATTTATGTGTATCCTGTTAGCTAAAAACACAGTTTTGTGCTGCCAGTAAAATTGGGTGACAGCTTTCTTCCAAGAATTTGCTTTCCTTGCCTATTATTTGAAAATGTTGCTGTGTCTCAGCTGTACTTGGAAGGCAACAAATAGGACAATACATAAATATGGCAAGGCGTCAGATTCTGAGGACGCTCAAGATAACAGCATGACTTGTTCTGAGATGACAAACAAATATCTCTTCCAGAGTAAAGAAAAGAGTTGGTGGGGAAAATCTGTTTCTTCCAATGAGTTTAGTTGGTAGTCTTAGTGTAGACCCTTGTTTCAAGGCTTGCTCCCAAGATCCAGGGTTGTCACTGAAAAAAAAAAAAAGCATGATATCTTCAGAAATGATGCTGTACACACACAGGCTCCATGCATATGCCTTCAAGAGGAAAGGGACTAGATAATATTTTTTTAATTGATAATGATGATTGCATTGGTTACCTGTTGTTGTAGAACAATTATCCCCATCCTTTGTGGATTAAAAAGGAAATATTTATGATCTCACACTATTTCTAAGTTTCAGGACTCCTGGAGGTGTCTTGGTAGGAAATTCTGGATCAGGATGTCTCTGAGGTTTATAGTCAAGATGTTGGCCGTGGACACAGATTTATGAAGGCTTAAGTAGAGCTGGAAGATCTACTTCTAATGTAGCCTATCCATATGCTTTACAAATTTGTGCAAGTTGCTAGAAGGAAGCTTAAATTTTTTGAGGAATGGACATCTCTCCAGGGCTGGTTGAATATGTTTACAGTATGACAGCTGACTTACCCAGAGTAAGTGATTTAAGAGAGAGACAAGGTGAAAGCCACAGTGTATGACCCTCAAATACCATCATTTCTGTCACATTCTATTTGTTAAAATCAAGTCACTATCAGTTCAAAGGAGAGTGCAATTAAGTTTCACCAAAGGGAGGAGTACCAACAAATTTGTAGACATATTTGAAAAGTGCCACGGTGGCCTTTATTGTTTGTGCAAAATGGGGCACTTAAAATACATTCCTTGCAAGAGAAACTCCTTCATCTTAGGATGAAGATGTCAATCCAGATGTCAATCCAGAAAGACCATCACTATCATAGTACCAGCTGATAAGAATAATAATGGACAGTAAATGAGCTCTCCATGGAAACACATGAAAAAAGAAATCAACTTTCTAATGTTAAATATGAGAAGGATCAACACTTTAAGTTTTAAATAACAGCAAGTTTTATTTTGAGTTGAGAAAAGACAAATTTGAGGCATTTAATTAATCTTTAGATATAGGGAGTTAGTCTCTTTTTTAATTTGAATTATTTTCTTTTCCTTTTATTTAAAAAACTATGTCTTCTGAGGTAACACTGATGAACAACATTGTAGGTGTTTTAGGGGTCTAGGTAGGTAGGTTCCTACCCCTACAAATATAAATTATAACACTATGCCTACCATCAAAGCTACAATAATTTTCTACCATAGTTCATTGATTCCTCCTCCCTACTCTGTGCCTACACCTCACCCTCCCCTTCTAGTAGCCTTTCTTCTATGTTACATTTTCAGGGTTTGTTTTGGTTTAGTTTCATTTGTTCCTTTTTTTAATAAGCCATTCATGAGTGAAATCATCTAGCACTGCTTTTTTCCTTTTGACTTATTTCACTTAGTGTAGTTCCTCCAGTTCCATTCATTTTGCAATAACAAGATTTCATCTTTTTTCTTAGACCTGAGTAGTATTCCATTGTGATATGTATCACATATTCTTTATCCCTTCATTTATGATTGGACTTTTGTCTCTTCATCTGCTCCCTACTTTAATATAAGACTCCTAATTTAACTCCTCTTTTTCCCTTGGCTTTTTTCAAATTTCTTCTTTAAAAGATATCTCTTTTAAAAACCACTTCTTTACTATTGCTTGTGAGAATTGGTATACAAATGACAAGAACATGAGTTGAAGTTGGGTTAGAGAAAGACCTTACTTTGCCTCCTCTGTGATGTGAATCTTTACTTAGTCCCCCCCCACCCCCCACCAGAATGTCAAAACTGATTTGATCAAAGACTAATTCTGAATATTGGAACATGAGAACTTTGCTTTAGCTACTTAGAAGTCTGTTTTCTGAGCTCTAAAGAGAGATCTGATAGGACTTAGGATACTTTAATATCCCTGGCAAAAATAATTAGCACATCTTAAAAACCACAGAAGATGGTAATTATTATAGAGAGTATTTTATGGATGGTGAGTTAGTCATGGCAATAGAGTTCTGGGTGGGAGAATTTCTGGCTGGTAGTATGAGATGAAGTCATTCAGAGTATGAAATCATGATGCAAATGAAAAAGACTATTACCTAACAACCGAAGTGCCTCAAAATCTGGAAAAGATTTTCCAATAAAATGGTTTTTATCGACACAGCTTGTTTAAAGATATACATTTCTCCAAATGGGAGAGGAAGATGCTGATCCTGTATCTAACCTATTTTCATGTCGGGGAAACCAGAGCTTGGCTTTATCAGGGAAGCACAAAGCTGGCTTTCTGACATATCTTCACTGGAGCATTAGAGCTGGGAGTTGATAATGCCCCTTCGGGTAATCCATTTTTCCTTACTGATATTTTTCTTGATTCCTGAAGCATTCTTGCCTGGTTCCTGTTCCTAACCTATCGTTGACTCCCCCAGGATCAAGACGATGCCCCTTTGATGGTCTCTGTTATCCCTATCAGCTGATATCTGCAGTGATGCTGTATGTGCATTATCACAAGGAAAAACCAGAGTTTTAAAGTCTAAGGAGCATCCAAGGAGACCAAGTATAAAACTTCATCATGAGAAAAGTCCTATGCCAACAGGAATCTACTTATGGGTTTTTTCTCAGCTGTTTGTTACCAGGACATCTGAGTAATTATTCTCCACATCACACATGCCCTTAGATTTATTTAACCCCAGTCACATTCTCTAGGCACTTTCAGGATAAGATTCACGAAACAGAATGAATAATGATATTGCTGTGGGTACTGATGAACTAAATTCAATGTTGGCATTAGAGTTTTAGTAGGTGCCCCCACTGCATAATTAGACTAATCAAGGCAGAGATTTAGGGGGCTTGAAAGAACAGCTGTTCAATGATAAAATAAAATTTAGGCAAGGTTTTTTTTTTATGTAAAGGAATCTGTGGTTTATTTTATTTTTAAAAAGCAAAGCACCTGTGTACCAGAATGGAGGGAGAATTTAATAATTTTTATGTTTATGATAATACTTGCCACTTTGATCCGCAGGCTGAGTCGAAATCTTTTTCTTCTTGCGGTCTTCTGCCTCCCTCTCTCTTTTAATCTCTGCTCAGTGCTTGTTGATTTGCATGTATGAATAGTAACACCTACTGATGGGCAGGACTCAAGAGACGCAATTTGGTTGCCAGCTTTTCCTACCACGGAGCCCTGTCAGCATCTTGCATTGATTTGGAGTGTAATCAATGTTTCTAGTTACTGCTGCGCCTGCTCCTCCCTGGTGTGGATTTCCTTCCTCCAGCTCCCTTCTCTGGCGTAGGCATTGCAGGGGTTTGCTTGGGAAAGCTCAACTTCACCCTACATAAAGACCAGAGGGATCGGTTGGAGGGCTATTAATATGTTCTAGTGGGAAATGGCTCACACTGTCTTTTTTAATCGAATAATTTCTTGCCTGCTTTGTCATTTATCATATCCTTTGTTTGAAATATTACAGTGCTCCAGCTAGGAATTACAGGCCTCTTGAACTACGTTTTGAACACCAACTTGGTATTAGGAGAGTGATGATGCGAACTTCTAATCAAAATTCACTGCGTGAGGTTCTGTCTTTTCAATATGGGACCTTTAGAAAACCTGGGAGAGGTGGAAAGCAATAAACATCACCATCATGGGAATGTCCATGATTATAGTAAAGGCGTCCACTGGAGGAATTTTTTTTTTCCTTTGAGAAAACAGCGCATTTTCCCAATGCAAGGCCCCCTGTAGCCTTTAATGACTGAAGAGACTGACATTCTATATTAGCTTTCAGTGGGGAAAATGCATTTAAGCAGTTCCTAGTGACTGATCAGGAGGCTAATGGCAGCATCTTTCTGAGTGGGCTGAAACCTCTGAAAATCTGCATCCCAGACATCTTTTCCTCTGACATTTCCCTTCCAACCCATCTGCTGCCAACCAGAATGGCATAATAGGATGATTTGTCAGGAGGTTCTATGCAGTCTCAGGGCAAGCTTCCTGTGAACTTAAAATACTTTTCCACCTTTGGGCACAGGGAACTGTGAGCTGGGTCAGGCAGGCTCTGTGTGAGATCTGGGGAAAGGGCACGAATATTGCTTCTTCTCATTATCACAGCTTTTCATCTTTTACTCACTTATTTTGCTTCTCACATAATGTTTTCAAAATAGCTATAGGAGCATTGTTTGAAGTTGTAACAGCCACAGGATAATTCACACAAGGTACCTTTTTATTCCTTTCCACATGTTCAAGGCTGTGTTTGTGTATTTTTTAAACCTGCTTATAGTTATTTGAGATGAATGGCTGTGTCTATTTACCCCCCACCCCTCCCCTGCCTTTGGCTGGTTCTGTGTATATGAGAACCTCTTTAAAGATATAAAAGTGTCCTGCAAATGCTTTCAGCTGTGAAACCTTTTGTACAGACTTCAGGTCCCTTTGTTGTATGAACACTATAAGCTTAATATTCCTATAAAATAGGTCTTGGACTTAAAAAAAGGCTAGTTTGTCAATCTATTGATTGCCCCAGGCGAAGCAAGCTCCTTCCTCAGCACTACCACTGCCTGTATTGAACAGACCGATCCTTCTAGGTCAAATAACTCACATCGCTAAAATAATATTAAGGTTTGTTGCGGCACAAGGCAAATAGCTGAGAAAATCCATCATTATCACCTGATGTCTCTGCCCTTTAATTTATATCATTATAGAAAGATGGAGAAAGGAGCAGAGAAAAGTACAGGGGAATGTATTCAAAGTGATCTACAGAGTTCTTAATAAAAATGCCCTTCCTTTATGAGCACCTGAATGGGCATATAAATATAACCGGCAATGGGAATTTTAATCAAAGCTTTATAGCTTTTTCTTTTTCAAGACTTTGACTTCCTGACTAAGTTAACTTCCAGCCTGAGAGAGTTTCTGGCTCCCCTTCTCATCGTGGGCAGACCCTTGCTCTGTTTTCCTGTTGGCCTTTGCCAGCTTAAGTTGGAAGTCCTTTTAAGTTCCTTCCTGTCATTTTTTTTTAAATGTAAAAGGGACTGTTGTGAACACTTCTTAAAACTTGAGAATTACTCAGAAAATGAAAGCAGTGGAGCGGAAATTTGCACACTTGTAGCCAGAAGTGCAGGGGCAGCACCATGTAGGATGCCTCTGGTCATCTAAGGAGCATTGAGCTCCGCACAGCAGGCTTACTTCACTCAGGTTGACTGGCTTCTGAGTCGTCCCTCTATCTCCTTTTCTCCCACAATTCAGAAGCCAACCAGAGGGTTTCTCTGCAACATTCACAACCACGGTCAATAAAAAGAGCTGGGAGGTGTGAATCTGAAAACGTGGCAGTGTCAGAGGCTCAGTGTTTCTCTTTTCAAGTTCTGTGAGTAACCTGGAAGGAAAAGAAAACTCCTAGAGAAGTTTGGAGATTTATGTAATAACTGCAGCTGGTACGAAACACATTTTAAAATCATCCAGGAAGTAGTTATGAAAAGAAATTGTACATGTAGAAATAAATGAAAAAAAAAAAAAGTCACAGACATAGTCCTATGAGATAGAGAACAGGAGTTGAAGGTTGATTTTCTGATGAGTTATTTCCTCATCTTTTCTTCCTAATGTAACACAGAACTGGGTTTGAAGTGAGCTGTGTTTATTCCTGGACTTCTTTGTTTTGTATGATAGGGAACTGGGTGACACGGCTGCTACTCAGAGACTCAACTCTCTGACTTCCCAACCTACCATGGGGTAAGATGTCCCAGTAGCAAATGTACTTTCAATGTGGTCTAATGGCATTACCTGCTAAGAAAGAAAGAAGTAAATCCTTCAGGTGACCAGGAACATTTTCCTATTCTTCTAGGCAGAATGTTTGAAATGTATAGGCATCTGCATCTATTTTCTTCTGGCTTAGTGGTACTCAAAATTAAATCAGTATAAAAATTTTGGCCACATAATTGAATATACAAAATAATATATTATAAGTATTATACTTTGTGAGTAGTTTTGATGGTAATCTTATTTATATGTAAGAGTTTTTAATGTCTTTTAATATGATTTTATATATGATTTATATATGATTTTTTTTGCTTTTGAATCACATATTTTCTAAATTATTTATATATCACATCTTTGTATTTATGAATGATTTTAAAGGGTAATTTTATTTATTTTATTATGTGGTACTTACTGATTTTAGAACCTAATTGTCTGTCAAAGATCCTCACTACATTCCTGGAGATTATTGGCATGAGGGGCTGAAGTATGTTCGGCAGAGAGCGAGGTTGGTGTGAGCAGGGAAGAGGCCATGTTGAGTTGTGGCATGGACATCTTCACATAGCTTTTATTATTGCTGGGTTTAACCCTATAACTTTTATGGGAACAAAATGAGGGGAATTGATGGATTCTTTTTTCCCTGAGTCATGGGAACCCAGATTGGATGTGAAAGTCAAGCCACTTATTCACCTTTGCAAAGGGAGAGGAGGCAGAGGAGGGTGCATGCTTGGGTGGTGTTGGAAGCTATTCTTGGCAACATGAAGGTACAGACTTGGGGTGACCATCCTTGGAGATGAGGACATTGTTGACTGTTACATGGTAGGTGAGGGAGTTGTGGAAGAGGCCTTCTCAGGTTAGAGACAATTTACCGAAGTAAAAGAGTTCTGATTCAAGAACTGGCAGGCTGGGTTCTGCTACGTAATAATTTTGAGTTCTTGGGATAGTTGCAGATCTACTTAAAGTCTGTTTCTTGTATGGAAAGTGGATAATAATTTAATTAACTTGCAAGGTAGTAGTAAAGATTAGAGATAAAATACTCAAACCATATGGTTGCTATTTTAATTTGCTACATATGGTAGCTATTACTATTTCTCTTGTTTGGGACACCTTTCATAAGGAGACACAAATTATGATATTGAAGTGGTCATCTAGTCACACATAGTTTACTGCATACATACTATGGGTTGAGTACTAGGCCAGATTCTGAGAATTTAGGAAGGCAGTGAGCTGGAAAGTAAGTATGACTGAAGAAAAGCTATTTCATGGAAGATTGGGTATCAGAATACTTGAATTGGATTGGGTTGTGACTATGATTTGGGATAAAAAATTGCCACTATAGAATTGGACCTTAGTGTTTAAGTGAATATTACACTTGAGCAAGATTTAGCAATATTAAACCTTCTGTCATAAAGACAGAGGTAATGACTTTTTTGCAGGCAGAGTAGTAGAAATACTTTGATTGTTAAGTATTTATATAGCCCTTTATATTCACAATGTATGCACTCTATCATTTCCCAGAAGTTAATATCTAGAAAAATTTCCTAGTAGGAGAAGATTATTCCCTGTAGGTTCCAGGCCACGAATAGCACATAGTGACTTTTTGACAAATAGTAAAGGAATATCTAGAAGACTCAGTTAATGAAGAAGACAACAAAGACTTTAAAGCAAGGTGAGGAGAGCCTGACAATCTCTACTTGTTTTTTTGAGTTGTAAATGTCCATCCCTGGATCTGATAGTCTTGAGGAGTGGTCATCCCCTGAAGATGTGTTCTTGCACTGGTTTTGGTGAACTGAACCATGGACTTGTTCCTAGTGTGCTGGTATGGCTTCATTTCTCCTCTTCCCTAAGTGACTACTCTTCTTGGAGTTTCTTCATTTTTGGGCATAGGGTGTATGGTCAAGGAGTGGTGAATAGGGCTACTAATGTTACATGAGCAGGATAAGAGATGCTATGGAAGTAGGCCTGGGTTAAGAACAGATTGCTTATTTTTTCCATGCAAACCTCTATTGAATGAGAACCACTATATTTTTTAAATGAAGAACAGAGCTGACTAGTTCATTTTGAAACGTAGGTATGACTTTTCCCCATTTCTCCACCATTTGTGAATAGTAATTTTTACTGTTGTATCTCCAGTTTCCAGCTCAGTTGTGCCCAGTTTAGAACTTTTAACTAAGTAAACGTGTAGTAGTGCCTTCAGATTTCTTATAGATGAGATAAAAGAATAAAGAATGTCATATACAAAAATGGACATTTAGGACAATATGAGATATGACTGACTATACAAAGGTCAGTAGAAAAACTAGTTACCATTTTAGAGAATATTTAGCCAATTGTAGACATAAACATATTTTACATTTATTATCCTCATTATAATCTCAAAACAATACCATCAGAAGAATTTTTTTTTATTTTGTAGATTATGGTGAGGAAACTGAGGCATGGAGAGAGTACATATTTTGGTTAAGGTCATATCGCTGGAAAATGTTGGGATGGGATTTGAACTCTCAAATAGCTTCCAGATACGTTTTTGACTAAAAAGTAAAATTTCATAATAGAGAAAACTTTGAAATAAGCATACCTGAGTGTATATATCCAAATATGAGTGTCATTCTAAATTATCATCTTGGCCATGCCATTATGGGTATCTTCTGTTTTTTTTAAAGTTTCCATCACACTAGTTTTAAGAAATACTTAGGTTAGTACAACAAGTCCTCACATAGCCTCCTCTTTGGGCTCCTGAAAATGGTAACTTTATTTATTTACTCTGTTGTGTTTATTTTTATTGAAGTAATTTTATTATAACATTATAAAAATATAATTTTGTGTGTACATCACTGAAAATTAATATGTATATATGATACATTAGGCTCAGCAATAAAAGCTGAATTTTATGCTTTACTATATCATTGTCACCTTCTTCTCAATTTATCCAATCCCATTTCCCACTTCTCTTCTGTTAACCATTAATTGATCTATAATTTTATTTTTGTTTCACTTACTTCATTTCTTCATTTTCTCTATGTAGCACACATGTGAAATCATTTAATATTTGTTTTACTCTCTTACCATTTTTTTGTAGTGTAATATTCTATTGTGTATAGATACACATGTGCATGTACACACATACATACATACATGCATGTATGCATACATGCATACCATATCTTCTTAATTCATTTGTCAGTTGATTGGAACTTAAATTTCTAGTTCTTGGTTATTATAAATAATGATGCAAGAAACATGGGGTGCATATATTTCTGTGTTTTTCAGGTAAATGCTTAGAACTGGGATAATTGGATCATATGGAATTTCTAATTTAATTTTTGGGATGAATCTCCATACTGTTTTCCAGAATAGCTGTATCAGTTTTCATAGTCACCAATAGGATTTCCTTTCCTCCACATCTTCTCCAACACTTATTTTTTTCTTTTGAATAGTAGCTGGTCTCATGATGTAAAGTGATAGCACATTGGTCTAAATTGATTTCCCTAAAAATAGAAGATGATGGAAGTCTTTTCATGGGCCTGTTGGCCATCTGCATGCCTTCTTTAGAGAAGCATGGACTTGGATCACCTGGTCTTCTTTTTTACTGGATTTTTGTTGAATTTTATGAATTCTTTGTATGACTTGAATATTAAACCCTTTTGGACGTATGATGCAAATGTCTTCTCTCATCTCCTAGGCAGGATGTCTCTTCTTGTTCATGCAGCTTTCTTCCACTGTGCAGGATTATTTTATTTTAATGGAGTCCTATTTGTGTATTTTTGCTTTTGTTACTCTTACCATTTGAATCTAGTTCCCAAATACATCTCTAAGGTCAATGTCAAGGAGTGAATCACTTCTGTTTTCTTCTATTTGTAGTTTCAGTCTTATATTCAAGTCCTTCATCATTTTGAATTATTTTTTGTGCATGATGTTAAAGGGCATTCTAGTTTCATTCTTTTGCAGGTGGAAGTTGAGTTTTCTCAAAAGAACTTTGGAAGAGACCTTCCTGCTTCATTGTAAGCTCTTGATTCCTTTGCTGAAAATTACTTGTCCATATGTGTGTGATTTTGTTTTTGGGTTACACTTGTTTCTGCTAACTGAAAGAAATAAAAGATGATTTTCATTTTTACAACAAAGGATTAAAAGCCAAAAATAGCTTTCAGCATTTTCCTCTTTTTTTTTTTTTTTTTTTTTTTTTTGGTGGCTTATTACAGGTAGCATCCACCCTGAGTGGTAAAGTGATACCTACCTAGTTTCTTCCCTAGGAGCTATTTTTTAAACATGTTTAGTATATAATTATCATATCATTCCTGCTTTTGCTATGTGATTGTTTTTGTAAGATTCCTGTGTTAATTTAGTATGACTTGGTAGGTTATATTTTGGGTTGGGAGTGCTAAGAATATTTTCCATACAAATAAATAGTAATTACTCTTTTGCTCTATGTTATTTTAGCTTACAAAAGGCTTCATAGAAATGTTTTACTTTTGGACAGTGTGGGGAACCTGTATTTTACTGAAGAAGCTGCTTTTGAAAACGTTCAAAATGTTTTTTGGGGAGTACCTTTGAGTCTTGACAAATCTTTATTCTTTGTGGGTGGGTTTAATCTTTGGAAATATGTGCAATCCATTTGGAATTAACTAACAAGTAAGGTAGGTCATTGAATTGAATGGTTCTAACGCTTTGTCTGCATAAAGGGTCATTATAATGGTACATATGAATCTAATTTCTCTATATAATTTATACACTGCAATGAAGGCAGTTCCAGAAACATTTTAGATGCAAGCATGACTGAATGTGTCCATTCAAGGCAATTACTTTGAAGGATATCAGGAAGTCCACAAGGTTTTATTTCTTGGTTCTCATACCTTATATTTACATATCTACACAAGTATAGACCAAGTTGATGAGCATGTTAAATCATCTTTAAACATTTTTGTTGTTTTAAAGATCATATTTTCAGGACCAGTGTTTTGTCTCAACAGTTATTGGAGCAGATTCCTTGCAGAGTGTCCTATCTATCAAGATGTTCTGACTTACTATGTGTTGAATTCCCTTTTGACTCCTTTATTCACATTACTTGTTACTTTTTCATTATGTAAATATAGAAAAATGATCTTGTACATGGTTCCTGCTCTCTTCCAATTTCATATTTATGAGCTAGCGAAAAAGTTAGAAAGGAAGTGCTGAATGAGTGAACATTAATAGACTCACATATCAACCCATGTAAAAAATATATTTTTATGAAAATTGAAGCTACATGCTTTGAAGCACAGTACATTGAGGATAATGAAGCTTAAAGCAAAGTTTGAGTTCAGACAAATATATGAAATAAGAACACAATAATCTACAGTAGTACAAAAGTCAGAGGTGCAGTATATTAAAGTCCACATGAATTTGTGTTCTTTTCTTCAGGTTGAAATTTTATGCTGAAGGGAGCACATTCAGGAAATGTGGTTGCCATGCAGAGGTGACTGGAACCTCCTTAGGCAGACTCCTAAGAGTCTATTATTAATTTTTCATATGTGTGAATCATATGGTATCATATAAATAGTTAAAAATCAGTCATGCTAGGAGCATTTATACCACAGATGCTACAAAGAATGATTTTTTTCCCCTTGAGAGCAGGTTGTTAAAGTATTACTAGAATCTACTAGTTGTATATTTTTTAAATTTTTGCTTATGTTTATGCTTTATTTGGAGAAATTTCAATTAATTATAATTCTATTATCACATGTCTAATTCTCAGACTTATGATTCATCTTTCTATTCAGGGTCTTTAGAAACATAACTTAAAAGTTTCTGGGGTCAATAGATGGTCAAAAGTCAACTGATGATCTCCCATGTTCCCCAGGTGATACAGTATGTTCTGGGATATTATTGAATCACTACTATTGTGAGCAATTTACTGAGATTATTTGGACTTTTTACTTTGAACAGAGAAGAAATCTCATTTGCTATTGCTAACCCAAGTAAGTTTTGAGGCTTCATTAGGATAAAAGATTAAATAACTGACTGTAAAATAATGATGCTAACTTCTAAAACCAGACACTAAGAAGGCTCATCACTTGCTTTCTACACCTTCCATGATTTGTGACTATGGTGCAATGAAGATGATTTAACCATTAACCAGATCTTGTATCTTTGAAAATTGTCTCCTTCAATAGAATATCTTTTGGAGGCAGTGTCCTTACTTAGATGATGCTATTATTGAGTGATCTTGTGAATGTAACCTCAGAATCACTTTATAGATCAAACAAACTTATTTAATTATTTTGGGGGTCACAGCTTATCTTTTATTGAGAATGGTGTTGTTTAACATGATCATGGATTTATTAACCAGGGTTGGCTTTAAGTGAATTGGGGCAATTTTAAAAGACATGAATTTGCCATCACCAAAGATAGTTTAAAAAAGAAGTAGGAGCTGGGGGTGGAGGAGAGGAACCAAAATCTCTCCATGCATTAAGAGTGCATAATTTTACACAATCTCTTTGGAAGGCAATTTGGAAATACTTATCAATTATAAATGACCTTAACCTTTGGCCTAGCAATTATATTTCTTGGAATTTATCCAGCCACTAAATTCATGAAGGTACAGAAGGAATCTTGTACAGAATATTTGCTGCAACAGGAAAAGATTAGCGGAAACATAAACAACAAGAAGAGACAAATTAAATGATTATAGGGCATATGTAAAGTAGAACACTTCTATTTATAAGAATGCACCAGGACTATATGTACTGATAAAGAACCATCTCCAAGATATTTAATGAAAAAAATAGGTGTAGAGAGTATACTGCTACCTTTGTTTAAAGGCATATAAATTCATATTAATTTGTAAGCTTAGAAGCATCCATAGCTAGATCCATCTTTTTTATATATCAGTATTATCTCATCCTGGAAGGATTTAAAGAAATAAGTAGCATACTATTTCTAGGGTAGGGAACTAGAAAACTGAAGCAAAAGGTTGTGAAGAAGATAAATTTTCATCTTATAATATTTGAATTTTTAAACACATGCTTTAAAAAATACAAATGAAAATGTGTCAGCTATAGGGTGATTATCAAGCAATTCCTAAATGTTTTAAGCAGCATTTAAATACCACTGTTTCAATAAATAAATAATAACTGTGTATGAACAAAGATGTACCACTTGAAGGAGATATAAAGTACATACATTGCTTGGATATATATGTTCTGGCATGTTAAAGAAATGTTTCATTACTTTAATCTCACTTTATGGAGGAATTCCACACTGGGAGGAAGTGTTGAAGAAAAAGAAAATGGGACCCTTAGACCATGAGTGCTCTACAGGGTAAGGACTATGTGTTTGTTAGCACACAACCCTAAAGTGGGGTATAAGCAAGCCTTTGAGTTCGTAATTGGAACCCGTATAAATCAATCTTAGTTAATTTAGGAGGGCAAAGAGCTTATGGAAAAGATGTCAGATAACTCATAATTCTGTAAGTGATCAGTACTGTGTCAGGAAATGCTCTAATCACTGTAGAGTGAAACCCCACAGGTTACATGGCTGAATTCAAGATGCTGGTGTTGGTATTAATGAAACACACACACACTGGATCCTAGATGAAGTTGTAGGCACATAACCATTTGGCTTTTGTCCTCTTGGTCAGAAGTCAGTCACGTGATCTATGGGGACATATATTACTTATGCTGGATGACTAAGTATGTAGCTAAAGCTTTAATGCTCTGATAAAATAAGTGTGAAGGGGAAGATGGATACTAAGGGACAATGAAAAGTCTGTTCCAGAGACTGAGTCTGTGCTGAACTCAGATATCAATTGGTTAAAAAGGTGGGTAAGAATCACCTCCATTTGTATCCTGATGAGGGGTTCATTCAATCTGAGTCAACTTGAATTTCTGCTCCCAAGAATTCTTTTTTTTGCCTGAAATATTTAAAGTCATTGAGAAGAACACCATTTTTTGGTACATATTTCTTGCAATTTTTGCTAATTGATTTTTTTTCTTGTTGTTTTTACTAACTCGCAGAGTGTGATTTTATACATACATACCTATGAGTTGACTGGCAGTTGGAATAAAGGAAGTGCTATTAAAATTCTGTCCTGCTGGAAGAAGTACTTTTAGATCAGGTCAGAGCTTTACCAGATTAAAGCAAAAGAGTTTTCTCTATTTGTAGAGCAATGGAAAATATCAGAAAGTTTCTCACATTGTAGGACTAGGAGAAGAGCAGAGAGCCTCCAGAGCCTGAACTCCTTGACCAGAGAAGGTGGTTGTTCTTTGTTAACAGGAACTGCCATTGTCTGGAATATGACAAATAGTAAGGTGATGTTCTGGTTCGTGGGAGACACCATGTAGTTGCATGAATATATTTTCTAAGTAGTTGCATTTCTCCCTTTATTTTTTCTTTGAGACAATGACTGCTGGACAATCTATAGGTTATCCAGGAATAATTAATAATCCTTAATTTCATTTAATAATAATAACATCAAGAAAAATCAATATTTTTATGGTTTAAGTGAGAGAAAATTTTCACATATGAAAACCTATGTAAATGGAAAAATGGAGAGTGATGAATCCAAGAGGATACTGCAGCTCAATAGAGATGCCAGTTTTTCTGAAGTTGAGCAGTTTAGTTGTGGAAATGGGCTATGTCCTGAGCATGGATTTGAATTAAGAATCAGATTGCTAGGTACCTGACAATGAGATAGTCCACCTTCAGAAGGAATTAAATATGGAAGTTGGAACTTCTCTCATATTCAGTGGCATACCTGTTTTGTTTAATTTCAAGAAATTAGGCAAATTTAAAAGAGGGGAAGGTAGTCTAAAAAAAAAGTCCCATAAGAAAAGAATTAAGAAATTAAACCAATACTTTTAATATTTTAATGCGCCAGCTTTTATGAGAGAAGTTCCCAGGCATTTACAATGAGAATTGAACTGTAAATAATGTACTTTATCTTGCAAACATACATTAAATAGGTTAAACAAAATGATGTGATTGGGAAAATGGTCTTTGATCAAGTCTGGTGTAGTCTGGAATGGGAACTGTTCATGTTAAAGTTCACCCCCCAAACATCTGATCTAACTTACACTGGTTTTATTTTTTAGTTTTCCGCAAAGGACTCAGAAAAATTCTGGTTTTTGATAATTACTATTTCAGGAACCACTCTACTGGGTTTTCCTTCTTTTGCCTGTTTGTCTTATCTCCTTTCCCACCTTTGTCCACTCTCTTGGTAGGAATGATCTTGCACCATGTTTATAATTAACTTAGACTGTGAATGAGCAGGCTGAAGGCTAATTTATTTACTTGAGCAGCTAAAAATGGAATAGCTTGTTTTTCAGCCAAACAGGCATTTTTATCATTCCTAGATGATTTTAGACAAGATCGGTTGTGTTCAGGGTGGTATGGCTGTAGACTATCATTCCTAGATGATTTTAAACATAAAGATGTGCAATAGGTAAATGCCAACTCTAAAACCATCCTTCTCAATGTGTTATCTAAAGCTTGACATTATCTGGACAAATCTATCACCTATTTCTGTGCACATGTTGTTTCTTCACCCAGCTTAATTTCTGTAAAAACTGTGCTATTTCTGTAAATAACATCCAAATTACTAGGACCAAATTACCTAGCCTTAGGATCTCTGAGTCACTTTGGATTCTCTTTGTTTGTCCTATAGTTCTGCTCACTTGCCAGGTTTTGTCTATTCTTTTGTTCAAGTTTTTCATCTGGGCAGAGGACCATAACTTCCTATCCGTGTCACCTCCACACTCTGCTTTCAGCTCTACTGAATTATTGTCACAATCTTCTATTTTATTTCATTGCTTTGTTCTCTGTAGCTTCAATCCATTCTTGTTCAACATTATCACTAAATTCAATCCTCCCAAATATTGTTCTCATCAAATTCTAAGATTCCCAGCTAAAAAAACCCATCATTTAAAAAAAATGTTTTTTTATTGTATAAGTTTTGCTTAAATTTCTTTTTTTTTCTTGCTTTTTGGGTTTCCCTCCCCTTTTCCCATCCCTTCCCACCTACCCCCATCACTCCATCTCTTCTTTCACTGTCAGTTATTTGTCAATGTTTAGTCTGTTGGATTCTTCCTCTTCTTTCCTCGAGCAATATCCTTTTACCCAGTGTGGACATGTTTTCCTGGGACACAGTGGCCTGTGCTTAGTTTACCAAGGGTCTTTTTTGCTGATGGCCACCAGTTCACACATGATTGTGTTCTTTTAGTACTGGATTGGTTGTCTGCTCTGACCCAGCTTCTGTCACATCTTGCTCCTTTTTTGCTTTGTAGTTCTTGTCACTGGCATTGGGAGCATTTCTCCCAGCCAATTCTCTAAAAAGTTTCTTGATCAGTATAGGCACTGGTGGATGGTTGGTTCGGTTTGTTTTGGGGTCGCTGTGTGTCTCTGTGGCTTTCCTCTCCACATGAAATGAAAGGTGCTGGTTTGTGCTGAAGATATCTCTGAACCAGACATTCTGTTCCCATCTGTGGAGAACTCGGTGGTTGTATTTCTGAGGTAGTTTGTCTCTAGTTAGGCTTACAGACCTGTGTCCCATGGACCCGAAATGTTCGTTTGTTGGGCTGTACGTCTTTTCTCCTCACCTCCATCTTCATGTGGATCTGCTGTTGAATTAACGATTTAGTTGTTTCTGGTGAGGATTGACTGAATTTGGAGAGTACTAGAGGGGGTAAACCCTCCTGCCCACTATTCTTTATCAAGCCCACCACCACCACAATCCGAACCTCCCTCCCAGCTCCCAATGGCCCACATGTCTGGCGGGGGACTGGGGGTCTGGTGCCTGGCTTTATAGCAAAGCCAGGCAATTGGGTGGAGCTAACCCCACAGTCCCAGGCCACCTCATGTATGCAGTGGGATCCCTTCCTACCTCTCATGCCCTGAACCCCGAAAGGACAGAGGCAAGGCTTAAAAACCCCTTCTCTTTTAGTTCCACATAGGAAAGATTCTACATTTCTTGATCTAGCTTTTAGTGTTTTCTTTAATCTCATCCAAATTTACTTTTTTTTCATACTCACCTACATGGATTCCTTCTTTAGAAAGGTGGTTACTTTTCTCTTCTTTCACTTCTGCTTAAAAGGCCTCTTCTTTTTCATCCTTTCCTTTGGCCACCATGTTGTTATTCAAGTCCTACATGATTCTTTAAAAAATTAATTAATTAATTGATTAATTAATTTTACATTATTGTTGATCCCCTTGGGTATGACCACCCCTTCCCACCCCAACTCTGGTCACTCCAACTCCTCTCTCGCTGCTGTTTATTCGATCATGTTTTAGCCCATAGGTCTCTTCCTTTTCTGAAGCACTGCCTTTTTCGCAGGCAAGGATTTGGGTTCCTGGGTTTCAGTAGATCGTGTTGTTTAGATTTCGATTCTTGGCTTTGTGGTGCACTTTCTCTCCAACGCCTTTGGGGCTGCCCAGTGTTTCAGCCTTCTTGTTGGTCGTCTCCTCCATTCTGGTTTTAGTTCTATGTTGCTGCTTCTTTGCCGTTTTGCTGGCCTCTGGCTTAGAGAGTCAGTCTCCCAGTCCTTGTTAGTAAGCAAGTTCCTTGTGGAGAGAAACATTAGTATTTAGTCCACATTGTGTCCTCTCCATTTGCCGTTTGCCACTCCCCCTTGGGGCTCTGCCACGATTCTGTGGCCTTCCTCCCACCGTGGTAAGGGAGGGTAACATGTCCTCGTTGCAGGTTTCTCTGCTCCCTGATTTTGGCTTCCGGGCACTAGTGACCATATCGGTGTAGCTCTTTGATGTAGTCCTTGGTATGGTTGGTTATTCAGTCCTTTATCTGTTGATTTCCTGTATGCTCTTCATGGGTCCTGCCCAGGAGATGGGGGTGTCAAGCCTTTTTGTTGTTGTTGTTCATCCTCCTTTATGTCTAAAGTTGGTTCATTAGTTTTTCTCTTGCTCCTGGTGAGGACTGTAAGAGCAGAGAAGGGGTGGGGCCACCTACCCGCCCCCACCCTTTCCTGTGCATGCCCAGGCCTGGGCAGGGCTTGGAACCCCATCCCTCCCCCTAGGCTCTTCCAGCACTGGGTGGTGCTGGGGATTATGCTGACACCTCCATCCCACCAGAGGTCTGTAACGTGCAGCCCCGGGGAGAGTGGGGTATGTCTGCCCCATCACTGTGGCAGACCTGCTTGGGCAGCTCCTCTCCCTTACCTGATCCTTGAGAGAGCACTTGGGTCTCACCCCTTGATGATGTTTCCCTTGTCCATTTAGCCTTTGGGCTCAGAGGCTCTCTGTAGACTGTTGGAACTGCCAGAGGCCTGAGAGATAGTTGAGTCCATTGACTTTTCTATAGGTCTTGTGTTCAAATTCCTGTTGTCTTCTCTTCCTCTAAATTTGGGGCCATTATTCACATACATGGCACTCAGTGATGAAATGAAAAGAAACCACCAGATCTGAACCAGGGCTTCAGGATGTTGTTTGGCGGTGTTGTTTGCAGTATAGCTCTTATGTATAGAACTGAGTTATTTTTCTCTCTTTTAAAAAATAATTTAATTTTTAAAAAATTGATTCCACATATATATTTATTCATTTCTCTTTTTGGGGACCATTTAGTAATTCCTAAGCTTAATTCCTCAATGATATTGGAACTGTCTCTTAAATGTCCTTTCCTCTCTGTTCCCATGCTTCAAGGGTAAGTATCCATTTCTTTTCATTTGTATCTCCCAAACCTTACGTCATTATAGACCACCTGTTAGGAATTGAATTAAGGGAAGATTTTTTGAAGGTGTTTGTACCTGTGTGGGTAATAGTACATGCTTTGGAAGAGGAAATGAGCTTTTACTGATCATGGTGAAACAATGACTGTAGATAAAGTTTTTTCCTTCCAGTTCCCATTTCTGTTGTACTTTTATCTCAAATTTCCAGTTAAAATCAATTTTTGATATTGTCTGATTTATGCATTTCTGTTGAGAGGACTTGCACTTTCCTTCTCTTGCCCCAGAGTGGTTGAATTTCATCTTCATCTGACTTCTAGATTGGATAAATATCTTTAGTAGCTATTAGACTAGTAGCCTATATATCCTCACTCTGACGTTTAGACTTTATGAATTAAAAGTCTCTTAAGATTTAGAAATGTACCATGTTTCAGCTGGCTGTGGAATACATATTTCATGTATTTCTCTGTAGAAAAATCATTTTTCCCTGCCTCCCCTTGCTGCCCTCCCCACCCTCTGCATTGAATGAAGGAGGCTAATCTGTACAATTGTACCTAAAATGTACTTAGCTAATTTACTGGAGTGACAACTTCCATCTGTGTGGTATTTAGAGTACTTTAAAGTGGCCAAAGTTCTGATTTGTTTGACTTGTTAAAAAGCACAGAAGAGTTTTTCCCTGAGGAGGTGAAGGAAGCAGAATTTGAGTCTCTCACAAATTATATCAGGAATCATTTCAGAAGAGAAGGCAGTTTAGATCTCATTCTCTAAATGAATGCTCTGAGACTGCATGTCTATAGTCACCTTGAAAATGTCTCTTCTTCAATGTCCCTTCTGTCCCCATCCCTCTGCTTTTCCCCTTCCCAGCCTCCTTAATGCAAAGTCCCTTTTAACCTTTTTTTGGAGCTGGCCCTCAATCTTAGGGGGTATGTAGCACATTCCTGCCACATTCATGTCTCTTAGGCACATCACGTTAGTGACAGTGGCTTCTTACAAGATTTAGGATTTTTGCCTACCTAGACAGGAACAAACTTGGTTCTTTTCCCCACCCTTAGAACCAGGTCTTTGTGAGTTTGGTAGGTCTTACATTCTTTTCAACATCTCTTGCTGCCGGGGGCTGGGAAAGCTAGGAATTGGGAAGGGATAATAAAAGCATGAGGTTGAGTTAATGACCTTTCTTTAAAATCTATTAGATCTCTATACATTATTTCCACAGGGAATTTAGAAATCATCTACCCCCATCTTTTCCTTCCTACACCTTTTCATTTCATGAGTGAGCTCTCCCCCAGTGACAGGAGACACTAGCCCAAGTTCATCCAGCTATTAATGGCAAGATGTCTTGACCCCAATCTATCATTTCTCCTCTTATTACTCTTCTGGTGTATAAAGGCCCTTCATAACCCGATCTTTCCTGCTAATCTTTAGTTCTTACAATTCCCCAACTCTGCCTGCCATGCTGACCAAGGCAAATTTTTACTGTCTGTGAAAATGAAAATCCCGTGTCTGTGACTATGTCCTTAGCTTTTATCTTGCCTGTAATTCCATCCCCTGTTCCTTTCAATTGTTTTTCAAGCTTTACTCATTTGTGCCATGTACTAGAAAGAATATGAATTTCGCAACTAGGTATTTAATCAACTACTAGCCAAGTTCATGAGTTTGTTTCTTCACAGGATACTTGAAATAACTAAAGTAACATGAGAAATGAAGTTGTTTGGTTCCTGACACAGAGTAGGTAATCAGACAGATGTTTCCTTTATTCCCGTCTCAGTGTCTAAATGGTCAGAGGTGCTTTTCCTGGTCACCCTATCTCTCACCTTCTTAGGAGCCCCATCTCTCAATTCAGTCCATAGCTTGGTTTTCTGATATTTGATTTTGTGGTAATTTTCAGTATTACTTACCTAATTTATTCCTTATTCCTGTGAGTGGGTTAAATCATCTCTACCTCATAGTGTTTGGCTTGACATTGATGCTTTGGTTAATGGAATGTGAATGAATATATTATACCTCATTCTTAGAAAAATTATGAGTTTCTGCCTCTTCTTTCCTTCTTTCTCTTCTCTTTCCCCTCTACCTTTCTGCCTAAGAATGGTTGTTGTATACAGGAACTTCCCCTTCAACTGGCATCCTCAAATGTGTAAACTAGCTGTCCTAGTTTGGAATGGAATGGGATGTGAGCATGAAATCAATGTCTTTGGCTGTAAGTCCATGCTATTGTGGGCATCATTACCTCAGAAGTTTCGCCAATCAACTCTTGTTTACTCTGTTAGTGTCCCAAAGTAGAGTTATACTTCTTTGGCTCATAAACTTAGGTATTTATGAAGTTTAATAGGCTTTATTTCTTTAAGGATTCTGCTGCTATCTGTTCTGATGGATAAATTACAATAGAAACAAAATAATAGCTTCAGCTTTTCAAGGATTTCCCTTCCCCCAAATGCCCCTCTCAGATTGTGTTGTAATTTTGATGGAGAACCATTACCCTGGGGTTGTGGGTTTTGTTTAGATTAGACATCATCCCTGTGGATGTGACCTCTGCAGGTCTGGAGATTCCCTGCAGTCAAGCTGAGGGCACGAGGATCTCCACAGGGCTGTTTCTGATCCAGATGCTATCTGGATCTTACCTTCCTGACTTCCTGTGGTATTGTCAGTGCCTAGGTTCCCTCCACACTTGAGACCACAGACCCCCTCCCTTTCTGTTCTCTTTCTCAGATCCAGAAACATCTCTTTCTAATCTTGGGAAAATACTTCCTCTTTTAAATTTCTACCATGATGGAAAGCAGTGTGGAGGACCCTGAAACTAATGAAAATGGAACTATCATTTGACCCAGCAATCACTCTTCTGGGAATCTACCCAAAGGAGACCTCAATGTGGGTACAAAGGGACACCTGTGCTAGGCTGTCTGTTGCAGCACTATTTATAATTGCAAGAACCTGCAAACAACCCAAATGCCCCAAGGCAGATAACTGGATGAAAAAGATGTGGTATATATACACAATGGAATATTATGCATCAATAAAAATGACAAATTTGATGATTTCTTGGTAACATGGATGTACCTAGAAGAAATTATACTGGAAGAAACAAGTCATAAGGAAAAAGACAGAAACCAAATGGTTTCACTAATATATGGACAACCAAAAGAAAGTACACAACTGCGGGAGGGGACCAGCTGGAATGGCCAGGGAGGGAGGTGGTGGGTGACCCCCAGGGATCACAATGATGTGAAATATATATATTTATTTTTTATTTATATATAAATTTCACAACATTGTAATCCCAGGGATTTACCCCCCCTTCTCTTCCATTCCCCTCCTTTCCTTCCTGCTCAAAGTTGTGTGCTTTATTTTGGTGCTTAGCTTGTTTTGACTTTTCCTCAAGGCTTTTGTTTATTTTTCACTATATCCCATATATTAGTGAAACCATTTGGTTTCTGTCTTTTTCTTTTTGATTTGTTTCTGCTAATATGATTTCTTCTAAGTACATTCATGTTGTTATAAAAATCGTTGAGTTTGTCATTTTTAATTGATGAGCAATATACCACTTTTTTTTCATCCAGTCATCTGTTTTGGGGCATTTAGGTTGCTTCCACATCCTTGCAATTATAGATTGTGCTGTAGTAAACATCTGAGCACAGATGTCCCTTTATACCCACATTGAAGTCTCTTTTGGGTAGATTCCCAAGAGAGCAATTGCTGGGTCAAATGGTAGTTCCATTTTCATTAACTTGGGGGTCCTCCACACAGCTTTCCATAGGGGTTGGACTAGTTTACATTCCCACCAGCAGTAGTAGTGTTCCTTTCTCTCCACATCCTCACCAGCAATTCTTGTTGCCCGTTCTTTGGATGTGGGCCATTCTTACTAGTGTAAGGTGGCATCTCATTGTGGTTTTGATTTGCATTTCCCTTATTGCTAGTGACGTTGAGCAATTTTTCATGTGCCTGTTGGCCATTTGCATTTCCTCTTTGGAGAAGTGTCTTTTTAGTTCTTCTCCCCATTTTTTGATTGGGCTTTTTGTTTTGCTTTTGTTTAGTTGTGTGAGTTCCTTGTGGATCTTCATTATTAAACCCTTGTCATTCATGTGAAGGGCAAAAAATTTTTCCCATTCGGTTGGGCATCTTTTAGTTTTTTCTGTTATATATATATTTAAATAAATTATAAAAAAATAAATTCCTACTGTGAATTCCTCCTTCTCCAAGTTCAAGAAACTCCAGCTTTGCTCTTAAATCCTCTTCTCATAAAAACTGAAACCCATGTAAACTTTAATTTACTTGCCAGGCACATGTTTGCCCCAAGGCAAGGAGCGTGGAGCTGACTTTACCAACCTGGCTGTGGTGGAAGGGAGAGGGGAAATATTAGGAAGCAAAATTAAAGTTCATATTTCAAAGAATGATCTGACCACATTCCTAATTTAGGCAGGGTTGTCAATTGCAGCCCCACTAATATGTGGAGTGGGATAACCTTTGCTGTGAGACGCTACCCTGTGTCGTGTAGATAGTGACCAGCCTCCATGACTGCTGGCAACATCCGTAGCAAGTGTACTTCTTTTGTGGGTATGACAACCCCAAATGTCTCCAAACATTGCCAGATGTCCTAGAAGGAAAAAGCAGACCAGCTGAGAGCCCCTGATGTGTGCATGGCACTGTTATAACCTTTGCTTTCCTCAACATTTGGCAGAGAAGTTAATCTATAGGAGGTAATTAATATTTTTTGATAGAAGGAAATGAATGTTTATTTTTTGACTGGGAGGCTATGGTTCATCTGAAGCAGGGAAATGAAGAGAAATCAATGAGTTTGTCTTAAAAACACTTCACCTTCTCTACTCTTTCACAGGTGTTCCGTCCACATGGGTGAGTGCTCCAACTAATTGTTATGGAGCAATTCTGATGAAACTCTGGATTCCACTACCCAGCTTGTGTGGTGGTAAACAAAAAGATGCTTGGGGGAGAAAATTTATGAAAAGGAACAACAAGAGTAAGTAATTTACATGCCAAAGACTGCAATTCCTAGGAGGATCTAAGTCTGTCATGGAGTTCTGGCGATGTTACAGTCACAGAGTTTACTGCTTGAGGGATTTGTGTGAGTGGAGAAGGTTGAAAAGGGAAATTGGGATCCCACATGCTAATAAAGCTGTATATTCTGTAGTGGTCCCAGTCCTGCTAAAGACCTCTCTACAATGAAAGGAGCTTTTTCCTTGAGAGGTGAGGTCTTTTGACATGAAGTTTCTTTAGCAGGGTGAAGATTCCACAGTGAACAAGAGAAGAGATTATATATTCTTGAGTAGGAGGGTGGGGTCTTGTATGGATGTTAGAGTTGAGTATGGCATTACAGAAAAATTGTTATTTGTGATTTATAGGAAATTAATCCTGCCTCTTTTCTTGGACACAAGAGCAACCCAATTAGGGAGGCAAAAAGACCAGCGGGAGGATTAGCATCACTCATGTTCCATGCTGCTTATCGCCTGGTTATTATGAATGTAGGTGCTTTTATCTTCAGATGCACAAGAGATAGTCTGTCATCTTAGGCTTTTAGACATTTATATATGCAAACACTTGGCAGGGCAGGTATCTGCCACCTTTCTTAATAATAACAGACTGCTATGCAGCACCTGGGGTACAATTTAGTGGGTACATCTCATTTTGGCATATGAGTGAAAAGGAAAACCTTGTGTGGTAGGATTACTTTACCAATATGATATTTCAGAAATAGCTGAGATTCAAATTACCATGGGGCTGCATTATTAAAGTGAGAGATTTATTCAGTTTACGCTACAAATCCCTGGAGAGATAAATGTGCTTATATTATAAGGCAAATCAGAAAGGTAAATAGTAAGTCTGGACTTTTCTTTTAAGTAGTATTTCAGTTGCATGAATTTTTTTAAAAACATGAGCAAGAGGAGAAGTGTTTAATCAGAATGTGAAAAATTAGACTCAACAGGAAGCAAGAATTTAAAAAAGCAGCTTATATTTTAGATAATAGCTATGACTGTTGACCTTAAAATAGCCATCTTTTTTTAACTTTAATTTTTTAAAAAAAGCTTCTACCAGATATGGCAGGTCACTTACTTGGTGACTTACTGGTTCCTTGGATCATTCTTACTCTCAGAGGAGATCTCACTCTTGTGCTACTCTACAAGAGCACTTTTAGACTCACCTTATCTCAAAAGAGTTCCTCCTTTCTAATGTTTACTGCCAAGTCTAAGACCTTTCAGACTTACCTTTCCTGTATCTCACTACTGGCAGTTCTCTGTGCTTCCTCTTTTCCGGTTGTATGCCTTACTTTGAGCTGAGGCCCAATATTCCCTTGTTCCTAGTATTCCTTAATTTCCACTGATCATACACAGATGACCTTTTTTGCAGATCACACTTATTTTCAGAATTGGCCCCACAATGGGCTTGTATTAGTGTATCCCAAATTGCATTGTAGGGAATAAAAGCTCTATGGGATATTAGTAGATATTATACAACCAAAGGGGTCTGTGTCAAAATAAGTTTGGCAGTCCTGTTTACAAGAATGAGATCATCAACTGGGACCCAGTCAGCTAGCTGATTGTCAGAGTTTGAACTGGAGAGGAAAAGGAATTGAGAAAACAGCTACTCAAGACACTTTGCAGATAATGAAAAACATGGATGGGGGTGGCCTATCAGAGTGGCACCACTCAGGAGCAGCCTGGCACTTTGCCCTGGTTCCAGGGACATTTTCTGGAATTTTCATACCCTATTACTTGGCAGGATGTGGGCTGTTGACATACAACCAACTGAATCAAGAAGAGAACAAGCAACTGGAGTTGGCCACAGATTGACATTACTGTACATGCCGTGAAGGAAACAAGGAGCAAACTCCTTAATGATTTCTTGGGTTGCAAGAGCAGAGAGCTGCATGCTAATAAGTGAACTCCTCTTCCCACCTCTCTCATTTGAGGAGCACCTATCTCATTTCTACAACTATTTGTCTCCTTTGTTTCCTTCTTGAATTAACGCCCACATACATTCTTTTATTTCCAATCATGGTTCAAAGATAGACATTTTGAAGTACTTAAAAAAAAAGGTAATTTCAGCCCTTTGGAACACTTCCTTATTCTTTCTGCCAAGGTTGCCTATGTCCACAGCAGGAAGTTCAATTACCCAATCCATGAATCAGGATTTTAATTATACATTTATCTGGAAGGAAAATGCTAGCTTCACTTCTACCATACCTTGCTTGTGGGAAATTACAGTGTGACAATGACTGAACCTAGGTACCTGTGGTGAAATTCAAGATGGTGAGAGGCAAACACGTTGGTGGAAATTCATTCACATTTGTTCGTGGGTGTTTCTGTCTAGCACATTTAGCTAGAATTATTGGGTCATATAAAAAATTAGAATTGATTCTAGAAGGTTAGGAAATACCTTAATTAAGAAAGTTACTAATTTTTCCCCTGCTGTGACTCTACACTATAGTTAGTTTTAAGTCATGACTAAGAATCTGCATTTAATTTTTTACTTGAATATGTTTTCCGCTGTTATCTTGACTCTCTAGCCTGAGCACCCACCCTCATCTTGTTTTTAAGAGTTCAAAATCTTAGCCAGAATCCTTGACTCCATGCCAAATTTGAATCTACTAGATAATTTTATGTATCTGATAGGAAAAACTGACATTCTTTTCCTTTATCACTTGTTCTTGTTTTTAAAGAATTTTAAATTGGGTTGAGGGTATGTAGGTATAATTGTTTGATCCAGAGACAAAAAGGAACAAAGGAAAGTCATAAAGGGATGTATGTTCACTCCAAGCTGCTAGAGCCACTGACTTAAATTGTTCCTCAGCTGTGAATGATGGAGAAGACCAAACAGTGAAATATTCTGTTCCTTCTGCATTCATTGCTACTTTAATTTTGATGTGACAAATGATTTCACACTTCTGCACTGGTTAAACATACCTATGATGGAAAAGAATTTGTGAATCAATGAGGAATTAAAACTCTCATAAAATGTGCAAGACTGAGATAATTAAACAAAAGTGCAAAAGTTGTAGGAATCACTAAGTAATTCGTCCAGAGGTATCGCTGGGCTAATATTTAATTATGGCTGTGAAGCTTTACAATATTTCTCTGATGATCATTCAATAGAGGTGTTATAGGGCAGAGAGAGGGGTGCCCTGAACTCTAAATGAGTTCTGTCATTTGCTACTTCAAGACAAAATAGATTATCAGCATGTAAGACCTTTAAGATAAAAGACCTTTGTTGTACTCAGTAAAGAGATGAGAAGGGACAGAACAAATAGAATAGAATACTTTCCATATGAAACACTCAAAGTTATCCATTCCTTTGTGGGTAACCCAGTCAAATGGAATTGACTAAACACGGACTGCTGAGCCCCCAAATCTTGCCACATGTCTAAGACACCTTCTGGTGGTGACTCAAAAAAGAGACAGAAGTAAGAAAAGCCTGGAAAGAAAAGAGAAGATCAAAGTCAAGATAAAGGCTATCATTGTCACCCCCTCCAGGGCTCTCTCACCCATGTGTCTCCTTCCATATCCCCCAATTCCCTGGTACAAGTTCAAGGTTGAGAAGTAAGTGCAGTTTCTTCACATTTCTATTCCTCTTTCTATTCCTAGTGCCTCCTCCAGGTCTTCTCAATCTCTCTTTCTCTACTTCTCCTCAACCAGGTCTTTTAGCCTCTCTCAGTCCTCTTAGTCTTTTTAACTTCCTTTCCCTGCCTAGCTCTACCCTTCCTTAAGGTGGGGCAAGGAACATGGAACCTCATCTTTTCCTGGGGGCTACCTTGTTACAGAGGCATTAGCAATAGACAAAAGAGCTTTTTTTTTTTTTTTTTTTTAACATGGGAGCATCTAAAGAAGTTTTATTTCTACACTTTAAGTTTGAAAATTTTAAAGATAAGTTTAAGTAAATGAAAAAAATTAAGTAAATGTTAAAGATGTAATGCACCACCTGTAGATTTGGACATTTCAAAATAAAAATAAAATGGTTGCATTCATTTAAGTATATTAAGTACACTTAATCTAAAGATTGTAGCAGTTTATATTGAGGTTGAATTTTACATCAATGTGAGTCTCAAAGTATTAAATTTTTTCCTGTATAGCATTATTACAGGTTGTGGTAATTAAGATACATAAAAAGTGAACCTAATAGAAAAATGCATCAAATAATGAAACAAAGTTTTTAAAGTTAGCTTTTATATTTGTAGGTATTCTGAAATGAAACCGTGTCAATATAAATCTATTTTCCAATAAGCACTTGAATAATTGCTTATAAGTGAATAAATGGAAAATTTTATTATCTGAGTGTCAGTCAATTTTTTGAACTTCTTTCAGGTTAAGCCTCAAAAATTATCTAATGATCTTTCATTGGGTTAGGGAAAAAAGTTTTTATAGTGAGTTGACTCAGTCCTTAATGATCTAGATTAATATCTCATAAGTAAAATTGGAAACCATTTTTCTCATGAAAGTGTACATGTTTATCACAGTTTTATTCATAGCAACCACGAGTTGGAAATAACCTATAGACACATGAACAAAAGACTGGGTAAAGAATGTTTATATACACAATGGAGTACTACTCAACTATAAAATATCTGAAATTCTGATGTTTGCAACAACTTGGATGCACCTAGATGCTAATAGATCACTTATATGTGGAAGCTAAAACAAATGAACAAACAAAACAAACAAAAAACAAACTCTTAGACCATAAGAGCAAAGCAGTGCTTACTGTTAGGCCCAGCACTAATGTCGCTCAGCACAGACACCCCAGATGCAGGAAAACAAGGACAAAGAAAGCTCAGCTGGGTTGAATGGTAGTTCTATTTTCAATTATTTGAGAGTCTTTCACACAATCTTTCATAGTGGATGGTATCTCAGTGTGATTTTGATTTGCATTTCCCTGATTATTAGTGATGTGGAGCATTTTTTCATATGCCTATTGGCCATTTGTATTTCCTCTTTGGAGAAGTGTCTTTTCAGTTCTTCTCCCCATTTTCTAACTGGGCTTTATGCTTTGCTTATGTTAAGTTGTGCAAGTTCTTTGTGGATCTTTGTTTTCAGACCCTTATCACATGTATGGACAGCAAAAATTGTCTCCCAGTCAGTTGGGTTTCTTTTTGTTTTGTTTATTGTCTTTTCTGCTGTATAGAAGCTTTTTGGTTTGATGTAGTCCCAACTGTTTATGTTTTCCTTCATTTTTTTTTTTTTTGCCAGCTGTAGATGTGTCCAGAAATGGATTTCTGACATGTAATTCATGGAGGGTTTTGCCCAGGTTTTCCTCTGTATTTTATGACTTCAGGTCTTACATCCAAGTCTTTTACCCATTTTGAGTTGGTTTTTGTACAAGATGTGAGGGAGTTGTCCTGGTCCATTTTTTTTGCATGTTTTGGTCCAGTTTTTCCAGCACCATTTATTGAAGAGGCTGTCCTTGTTCCAATGTATGTTTTTTGTCCCTTTGTCAAAGATAAGTTGCCCATATAGGTGTGGTTTTATTTCTGGGTACTTGAGTCTTATCCATTGGTTTGTTTTTGTACCAGTACCATGCTGTTTTAATGCTTATGGCTTTGTAGTATAATTTGAAGTCTGGGATTGTAATACTTCCATTTGCTCTCTTTTTGCTCAAGTGAATTTTTGATATTCAAGGTTTTTTGTTGTTCCAGATGAATTTCAGTAATTTTTGTTCAGTCTCTTTAAAAAATGTCCCTGGAATTTTTATTGGGATTGCATTGGGAATCTACCCAATGGATGCAAAAACACTAATCCATGATGACACCTGTAAGCACATATTTATTGCATCACTATTTCCAATTGCCAAGATATGGAAACAACCCAATGCCTCAAAACTGATGAATGGCTGAAAAAGATGTGGTATATTTTACACAATTATATGCATCAATCAAAACGACAACCTTATGTCATTTGCAGCAACATAGATGGAGCAAAAAGGAATCATGTTAGCAGAAATAATCCAGAACGAAAAAAGAAATATGGGATGGTCTTACTTATATGAGGGATTTAGGAAAAACAAACAAACAAATAAACAAACAAATGGACAAGAAAAATATAAAACTTCCAAAAATGTAGAACTGAAATATAGAGCAAGAGAAGGGGAGGAAGGAGAAAATGGGAGAGGGGGAGGGCACAAAATACTGAGATCATTCATGGGTGATAAGGTAATGGGTGAACCTCAGAGTAGACAATGATGTAATATATGTATATATATATATATATACACACACACATATATGTATGTGCAATTGATAAAAAAATAAAGCTAGTAATAAAAAAAAAAGAAACTCAGTTGAGTATGGACTGAGCCAAGGGAGATTCTAGCACCTAGACTGCTGGGTTGCTCATTTGCAGGCCCTTTTATATCTTTTTACAAAGCTAAACTATACATCTGCATTCCTATTCTAAGACAAGCAAAGGTAAAATATATTAGACATGTTTAGAGACCTACATTAAATTTACAAGCTGGGTTATCTATGGAGTCAGGGCTGCCTATCTGTTTTCTTCTCCAGCAGAGTGTTGCCTTAAGGAGGGAACTGCTTGTGCCCGTAAGCAAGGGGGTTCCAGTGCATGGAATTACTCTGTTTACTTACAAGGTGGCTTTAAGGCAACTCAAAGTGAGACTGGTCCAAGCTTTCAACACTTACCAGAGGAAAAGGGGGGAGGGGAGGATAAATTGGGTAAGGATGGAAGACTTTTGGAGGCAAATATCATGTTGTCAAAAGATGATTTATAATACTATACACCTGAAGCTCATGCTATAAACCTTTGTTACTTCAACTGAAAGAAATGTATAGCTCAGTCATTTACTTCTTCAGCAGAAATTTTTATATTGTTTGTTGCCTGAGGTTTCTACATTCCAGGGTACTAGGTGATTGTGAGATGTAGCATGGCAGGTCTGTCTTTCATAAAGTAAGTAAAGGACTTTTGTGAAAGGGGAAGAGGGAACAGAGAATCAGCAAGGTGCTTTGAGTGCAGTTGTTCTCAGGAAGATTACTTGAGGAAAAAAAATCTATGGTGTTTGAGGGTCTTTTTGTTGACTTTCCTAGAAGCCTGAGATCCCAAGGGAAAGTAGAATCACTCAGAAAAAATGCAAGGATTGTGTTTACACTCTTGGAAATGGACTCTTTCAGTAAAGCCTCAAGGACTTGAAGTTACTTGACCTATAAGAAAAACAAGAGACTGGCTGGGCATGGTGGCTCATGCCTGTAGGTGGCAGCCTAGGAAGCTGTGATTGGGGCCAGGAATTGTGGTTCGAGTCCTGCCAGTGGAATGTAGTGAGACCTAGTCCCCCAAAAAATAGCTGGGCGTGGTGGTGCTGTTCCTGTAATCCTAGCTACCTGGGAAGCTGAGACCTGCGGTTCCACAGGCAAAAATAGCGAGAGTTAGTCTCAAAAACAAAAAAAAACCCCGAGAGACAAAAAAGGAACACAAGTGGTATATATACACAATGGAATATTACTCATCAATTAAAAATGGCATATTAGATGATTTTATAATAACATGGATGGACTTAGAAGAATTCACATCAGCAGAAACAAGTCAAACAGAAAAAAAAAGAAACCAAATGGTTTCACTACTATATGGGACATGGGAAAGATAAATAAAAATCCATGAAGAAAAGTCAAAACAAGCTAACAACCAAAGTGAAGTACACGACCTGGGGAGGGGGGGGATGGGATAGGGTGGGTTGGTCAGGGAGCGGGGAGGAACCCCAGAGATCACAGAAATGTGAAATTCATATATAAATAAAGTATTTAAAAAAAAAGGAACACAAAAAGATAGTCTGAAGGGTGTTTATTTTGCAACTATGCTGTTTGTGACACTAATGGTAGTGCAACCATCCTGTATCTGGGTGAGTTCTTTATTGGGTCTAGCAGTCCAGGAAGAGTATGGAGTCCTTGGTGGATTTTGCAGGCTTCAGGGCTCTCTCAGGGAACCAGGTACACATCCACACCAAGCAGGGAGACTGGCAGGCAAGAAGGCAGTCTGGGCAGCAGGGGCAGGGGCGCTGGGTCCAGGGGCAGGTCTAGGGTTAAGAGACAGGTGAGCCTTCCAGCCCTGCAGGAATCTTCATGTGCCTTCTCTGGGCTCCCTGGCATTCTCTCATGCACTCCTCACCTGTGGTCACCTCTCAGGGTGATGTTACCTCTTTATCACTTCCTGCCTAGGCCCAGGTATGCACACCTACAGGTACATATGCCCATTAGCCCACATGTATATAATCATGGCGGGGGCACAACACCACAGGTGCTGGTCATAGAGGCTAATAGTGACAACTTGTTTAGTGTACAGTAGTAGTTATTCTTCATTTTAGTGAAACAATAAGATCATGGTCCAAAATGGTTCTATCATATGGATATACCATCAGACCTTTGGTGAAGGGTAGGAAAGATGTAAGCCAGTTTGATAATAAAAATTCTAAGGTTTGGAAGCATGCTTATATATGTATATAATATATATATAATATACATATAATATATTATATATAAATATATATATAAATATATATTATATATAAATATATAATATATATTATATATGTTATATAATATATATATATTTTATATATATTATATAACATATATAATATATATAATATATTAATATTATATATATTATATATATTATATATTATATATAATATATATAATATATATAATATATAATAAAATATATTATATATAAATATATATAATATATAATATATATTATATATAATATATATAATATATATATATTATATATTATATTATATATGATATATTATATAATATATATAAATATATATTATATATATTATATATAATATATATTATATAATATATATTTGGCTTGATCAAGGTTGAGCAGGATAAAAGACACAAATAGAGTAAAAATTTTCAATAAATTCTAATTGATTTACTAATCAGTGCGGTATATTAGACTCTTCAGATCAGTTTCTACTTTGGTTACTTACTGTGTAACTATTGTACTGTGATCTATAAGAATGAATATTTTGGTTATTCAAATTTTTTTCATACATATTTGGTTTTTATTCATAGTTCCTGGCTCATTCCTCCCTTTCCCCAGTCATGGAATTTCTTAAATATTGAGTGTTTAAGGTGTTTCTTGTTATATTAATGAGACATTTTAGGAAACTCTTGAGAATGGGTGTTGGTTGCCAAGGAAACGAATGTGAAAACACCTGGGAACTTTCAGTCTCGTGCTCCTGACCTCTGGGGAGGAGAGAGGAGCTGGAGGTTGAGTAATGATCAGTGAGTTAATTGATCATGTATATGTAATACAGTTCCCACATAAACTCCGGAGGAAGGTCTTTAGAGATCTTCTGTGTGGGTGAGAACAGGGCAACTTGGGGAGAATGGAGTGCCCAGAGAAGGCGGGAAATGCTGTGCCTTTCCCCCATATCTTGACCCAGGCATCTTTTCCATCTGGTACCTGACTCAGATCCTGTAGTATCCTTTGTAATAAATTGATGATTGTAATGCAGCTATCCTGTTTGTCATGCCAACTGTAGTGCAAGCTCACCAATCTGTATTGGTTCTAGCCGGTACACATACTAGGCAGGCCAGGACCAGAGCCTGGAGTTGGGCAGGGGGAAGGGGGAGCGGGGAGGGAGAGGAGGTGAGTCCCCCAGCCCTCCAGAGATCCTCATACTCTTTCTCTGGCCTTTCTCTCTCTGGCATTTTCTTCACATCCTCTCTTTGCAGCGCTTGCCTCACTCTTCTCCTTTCCTGGGCCCTTTCCCAGGTGATGCTGCCCTTCTATCCTCTCTCCTAGGCTCAGGTATACCCGCTCACTCATACATGCCACTCACACCCACTGAGCCCAGGCATGTATTAATCATGGGGGGTGGGATGGGGCATGCTAAACCCCATGTGCTAAACCCCATAGAGCCTAGTGGAGGAAAAAGCTTGACTAACTCATTTACCTTACAGTGATCTCGTGAGAAAGTGTGCTTCTTGAGTTCTGTTCCTGAGTTCCGACCTAACAATTAAACCTGAAGGGGGTGTCCTGGGAGCTGCTTTATTTATAGCCAGTTGGTCTGAAGTTCAGATGGTAGCCTGGACTTGAGGTTGGTGTCTGGAGTGGAGGATGGTTGTGGGAGACTGAACTCTTAACCTTGGATCCTGGAGCTGTCTTTAGGAAGATAGAGTCAGAACTGAGTTGACCTTAGGAATAGCCTGCTAGAGCCTGAAAATTGCTTGTGGGTGTGGGGAAACCTGTCCATACTCCCACTGGAGAGGGGTCTGGGATCCTACAATGCAATAACTCTGGGAGACTTACTAGTGATCTCCAAACCTCAGTTTCCTTACCAATAAAAACAAGACTTACTTCATAGGAGATTTAGGATTAAATGAGAAACATTAAATGATTAAAAGCAAACTGCTTTGCACATGGTAGCATATATTAAATGCTCAATAAATAATGTTAATCAAATGCTAGAAAGAATTTGAATAAAAGAAACTTTTATTGCAGCTTATATGAAGATATCTTTGACTTTTGACAGTTCCTAAAATTTGTGGTGTTTATTAAGTTGTCAATTTGAATAATGACCTCTTTATGGGAGTGAATATCAGGGACCTGATATGTAGTGAAGGGTAGAGCAGAATGGAGAAAACAGTGAATTCGTTGCAGAGAGTCTTATAACTAATAGCTAGCAATGGGTTGTGGGCAGATTCTTGGGCTTCAGTACCATTTGCTAAGAAATGAGGTTATTGGTTAATCTTGCCTGTGTGCAAGGGCACATGGTTAGTGTAAATGGGTGAGATTATAGGAGTGTAATACAGTAGCTGCAAAATTTCTTGGATTATGGTTGAGGATAACATCTGTGGTTACACTGTCTTGAAAAGGTTTGTGCTAACTTCAGAGTGAACAAACAAGAGTTCTTCTGGATAATTCATATGTGTAGGGCTTCCTGTATCATTCTCAGAGTAGAAGCATCTTAAAAATCTTTTCAGCTCTTTAAATCTTATTCCTTGGATACATTTCATCCCTTAGAAAACAAATAAAACCAAATGAATTTTATGTTCTACTGAATTTTGTTATCAGTACACTTGACAGGAGAGCCTTTCATATAATAGACCAAATAGTGCAAAAAAAGAAGAAAAATGCAAACATAAGAACATGAAAAGATGTGTCAGAAATGAGTTAACATTATGTTGACAGCTTTCTTTTTCCTTCTAAGGATAGATGAAACTTTTCTAAGAGATGGAAATGCTTGGTGGAATGAAATCAACATTTAATAAAATGAACTTAGGCAGAAGACACTTGCAGTACTTGAAAATATATTTAAGAATAGACTTTTTTTTTTAAACCAAAACTTTTATAAAAGAAGTACTTCTATAAAGGCTCTGGAATTACTCTCGTCCCACAGGCCCCCTTTGTCTTTTTTGTAGTGTAAGTCTTTCACTGAAGTAGGAACTGCTAATTAGCACAGGCACACATTTTCACCTTGTAACTCTGCTTAAATCTTCAGAAGAATAAACCTGAGTTCGTGAAGGCTGTAGTGCAAAGGTAATTGCCCATTTTTCTTAAATTAAAAAAAAGTGGAAAGGACTTAAGGTTAACTTTCTGTTTTGTGAGAAGTCCCATAGTAAGAATGTTGAGGCAGCCACATTCCCTTTGAGCTGAGAGCTGGGTAAGATCGATGGTCCAGTCATTTTCAGGCTGTTGCAGTTTGTAATTTAGAACACAGCAAAAGCATCAAAGCTCGTCTAAGTGCTACTTAAAAAATTTCCAGTTTCCCTCATGAGGGCAAGAGAGACAAAGATGTGCTCATTATCACTACACATGGCTTCTGACAATTAGCTGTATTCTAGAAGCATCACCACGAGTCAGGGTAAGCCTTTCTGCAGGGCAAGTTGGGGGTTCCACATGCCTAATTAGCCAGGATTAAATTATTCAGCATCAAATGGGGAAACCAGTCAGGATTTCCAATTATAATTCAAAATGTTTTTCTATTTTACACTGCAACAAAAATAACACTCTGGAGTGAAAGAATCAGATAAGGCACAGTTACAGGAAATGCTGGGGGAACGATTACCAAGAAGTGAAATTAGAAAGCTTTAAATGCATGGCTGAAACCTGACTGGAATAAACACAGTCCTCCTCTTGATAAATCACTGGGGAAATGGTCCTTGTGAAGACAATGACACCTTTAGCCTTCTAGATCATGAAATTACTGGAATGGCCCCATTTTTATAAGATTGGTTAATTCATGGGGTGGGTCAAGTCATTGAATTCTCACTTGATATTAGGGTTTCAATCTCCAGTGAGACTTCCCCAAGTAATGCAGGGTGGAGAGGTGTTCCTGGAAAAACACATGGTGTTTTAGTGAATGGCAGTGATGAGTTTATTAACCTAAGGAGATTTCAGTTTAAAGCCAACAGATGATTATAGTTAATGAAAGTGTGTCTTTCCTTAATTAGGGAAAATATTAACAATTCTCTTTGCATTGGCTCAGGTTATTCATTAATAACAGAGATACTTCACAATGAATATAAAAATTCTTTCTAGGTGATGAGAAGAAGGTGGTTAGAAATCCCATGATAATTCAGAGTTCCAGAACTGGCATATGGAATTTTTAGCTGCTTATCTTCAGAGTTAATTCAATTGTTTCCTATTATGGGGTCAGTGCCCCCCAAAAGAGTTAGGTAGACTTTTCTCAGTAGGTTTGGAGTAGGTCTTTTGTCACCTTAGAATAAGAACAAGAGATCAGTTGAGGCTGCTCTGTGACTCTGGGAAGGTCTTTTACCGTTAATTAAAGAATTTAGATTTTTTCTAAAGAGCAGTGAGCATCCTGAAGGCTAGGAAAATCTTCTGTTCTTGTTCCAGTCTATTACTCCTGTTTAACCAAAGAAGAGCTCAGAACCTTTGAAGTTCCTGCCCTTTTCCTAATCATAGAAGCATCCTTTTCCCTTTTATGACAGAGGAGAATAGCTATTTTTTTTAGGGGGGCGTGTATGGTGCCAGGTATCTCGCCCAACTTTAGGTTTGTCACTAAACATATTCTGTCTCATCTTCATTTTCAGAATAAGGGTGAGGTCATTCCCTTGTATCTCTGTGATTCTCTCTCTCTCAGTTCATTGATGCTCCATGTCCCAAAACACAGGACATTCTAGTTTGCTCAATTCTTTAGAATTTACAACCATGTAAATTCTTCATATGTATGTTAGTGAACTGTTTTTCCTTCCCTCATCCATCTGATGCTGTTTTGCGTATTCATCTGGTATGGGACAAACCTGGGGAAAATGGGAATGACCTAATTTGCAGGATCCTTAAGAATACAGGACAAGATCTTTTTTTAATTATTATTTTATTTAATTTTTTTTTGTTGAAAAAGTTCTATTTTATTTTATTTTTTTAAATAATTTTTTTTATTTATATATATTTCACATCATTTCAGTCCCTGGGGGTCACCTACCGCCTCCCCTTCCCACCCGCTCCAGCTGGTCCCCATTCTCCCCTTGTGCAGTTTCATTTGGTTGACCATATATTAGTGAAACCATTTGGTTTCTGTCCCTTTCTGACTCATTTCTGCTAGAATGATTTCTTCTAGGTACATCCAGGTTTCCATAAATTCATCAAATTTGTCATTTTTAATTGATGAGTAATACTCCATTGTGTATATGTACCACATCTTTTTTATCCAGTCATCTGTTTTGGGGCATTTGGGTTGTTTCCATGTCCTTGCAATTCTAAATAGTGCTGCAGTAAACATCCGAGCACAGGTGTCCTTTTGTACCCACATTGAGGTCTCCTTTGGGTAGATTCCCAGAAGTGCGACTGCTGGGTCAAATGGTAATTCCATTTTCATTAGTTTGAGGGTTCTCCATACTGCTTTCCGTAGCGGCTGGACGAGTTTACATTCCCACCAGCAGTGTAAGAGTGTTCCTTTCTCTCCACATCCATGCCAGCACTTGTTGCCTGTTTTTTTGATGTGGGCCATTCTTACTGGTGTAGGGTGGTATCTCATTGTGGTTTTGATTTGCATTTCTCTGATTGCTAGTGATATTGAGCAATTTTTCATGTGTCTGTTGGCCATTTGTATTTCCTCTTTGGAGAAATGTCTTTTTAGTTCTCCCCACTTTTTGATTGGGCATCTTGTTTTATTTTTGTTTAGTTGTGTGAGTTCCTTGTAGATCAGTGTTATTAATCCCTTATCACTCTTTTGGAGGGCGAAAATTTTTTCCCATTTGGTTGGGCTTCTTTTAGTTTTTCCTGTTGTCTCTTTTGCCGTGCAGAAGCTTTTTAGTTTGATGAAGTCCCATCTGTTTATGTTTTCCTTCAATTTTTTGCCTTCTGCAGATGATTCCAGAAAGGGATTTCTGAATTGTACTTCATGGAGGGTTTTGCCTATGTTTTCAAAATGGATAAAAGACTTAGATATCAGACCTGAAAACATAATTATTATTTTAATAGCCATTTATTTTATTTTTAAAAAATAATTTATTTATATATAAATTTCACATCTCTGTGATCTCTGGGGTTCACCAGGACAAGATCTTAAAGCAGAAACACACACACACAAAGATTTACATATGAAGGGACGAAATGGAGAAGCAAGAAAGGACGCTAAATGAGAGTGGGCCACTTCTGCTCCCCCTTTTGAAAATTCCTATGGCAGTTTTGTTCCACTCCTACTTTCAAAGATCTCCTGTTCAGGAAGTGAGGGGTGTGTCTGGGAAACAACACCGTGGAGTTGGTTATGAGAGCCACCCACTGGTTCAGAGGTGATTGCTCTTACACACCCAGACCAAGAGGAACCCAGAGAGAGATGGGATGATTTCCAGAACTATCAAGATACAGTGGCTTGGAGAGAGAGATGATATTAGGACTTAAAAAATGTCTGAGAAGATAGTCTATGATTGTCTCAAATTGTGTACTGCAATCTCCTCACATAATTATGTTAGACTATATTTATCATAATTTCAGTGATCATATAATGAAGTAGTGCTACCCTGTGTGTACTGTGCAGCAAGAATATAGAACTAGTGAGGCACCCTTCTCATACTAGGTGATTCAAGATGCTTTTAAGAGACTGATCTTAAATATTGACTTCTTTAATCCTCAGAGTAACTCTAAAAAGTAAAGGTATATTAGCTTCTTATTGCTACCATAACAGATTACTACAAATTTAGTAGCTTAAAACAACATACTTTTTTTTTTTTAATCTTACAGTACTGGAAGTCAGAAATCCAAAATCATCTCCCTCGGCTAAAAATCCAGGTGTTGGCAGGGCTGTATTCTTTCGAAGGCACTAGGGGAGGATTCCTCTCCCTGCCTCTCCCATCTCCTAAAAGCTACTCTCATCCTCAAGACCAATCTTTTTTCGTGCTATAGCACTTGAGCATCAGCTCTTCTCTTTTCACTCAGATAGTTCAGGACAGTCTCTTAATTTTAAAATCAACTGTTTAGCAACCTTATGTCCATCTACAGCCTTAATGCCCTTTGAAAATAAAATACAGGTTGTTGGGATTAGAGTGTAGGTATATTTGAGGAGCCATTATTTTTATTATTATCTTACAGACTGTAAAAAACAGAAATGTTAAGTAATTTATAGAGTCACACAGCTAGGAAGGATCAGGGCTTGGATATGAATCTGAGATGAAAGTCCACTTTAAAAATCACCAACCCGATACTTTAGCAGCAGAGGATTGGATTACACAAGTTCAACTGTACCAACATACCCCTTAACTAGATCCTACACCCTCTATATGGTGGTCCTGGATCCAATCTTCCAGACAAATGACTAGGATGATGCTCTCTCTTACTGGGTAATACTTGCTGGCTTGGTCTTTCACAATCCTCCCCTATGTAAGACAACACAGAATATGCAGTTTGCATGGCAGCATCTCTTTAAAATTATTTTTTTACTTCATTGACATATTAGCTTCATTAAGATTTAACAAATATTGAGAGTTTATCAAGATCACTGGTTGGCTGTCAAGGCACAGATTAGTAAGATATTAATGAAATATTTCTGCATTCAAAGAAATCAGAATTATTGGCAGAGAGATGACAGAAGAACAGTTCCAAGAAATTGTGGCAAGTTTTATTATAGAATTGTCTAGAAGTTTGAGTTTTGCAGCTTCTGCATCTAAATTCTAACTTGACTTTGTTTTTTCTCCATGGCCATTCTGTAACTCAAGGTACCACTTTCTCTGTTGTCTGGATAATAATTTCCTCACTTTTCTCCTGGCTTTCTCTATTGAATTCCTACAGTCTTGTCTACAAAGATCAATTAGATTTTTTTTTAGAAAATCCAAGTTGGAGCTTAGCAATCCCCCCACTTAAAACCCTCCAGTTTTCATTGTCTTTAATATACATTTTCTCAAAGCTTTGAGAAAGGGGGTCTGCCCCCCCTTTTAATCTCTGCAAATTTATCACCCACTTCTTCCCTCCTGCTTACCAACCAGTCTTCTGAAACTGAAAAACACCAAATTTTTGTTAGTTCTGACCTTGCACATGCTGTGTCCTCTGCTTGGTGTGTACTTCCCTTTTGGTTCACATGGCTGGTTCCTTTACATCATTCATATCTCAGCTGACTTGACTATGTAAGCACGTTCCTGCTTCCCTTATTTATTTCCACCACAGTTTTCTGTTTTCTTCTTCTGTCTCATAATTTGTATTGTGTGTGCATTTCCTGAAGACTGGTTGTCTCAAGAACCCACTGCAGTGCCTGGTACAGGAAGTACATGATAAAAAAGGAAAAAAAAAACCCAGATAACAGAAAAGGGACCAATTCACTGAAAAGAGATGATCTTAGTGTTTTGCTCTAGAGTTGTGGTAGGAATGACAGGAGAGTTGGGACTAAAGCTGGGCATTCACCATGTGCTCAGTGTGGCATCTGGTGGAGATGAAGTGCTACCTGTTGTTATTTCCATGGTAGGCCTGATAATGTTTAAATGTAAAAGTCTCTGGGTGTCAGTTCACTGGTGACATGGTGTTGGGAGAACCTCAAGGTATACAATGATGTAAAGAAATGCATATATACATGTAATCTATAAGAAAAATAAATATAAAAGTCAATATTTATTTTTTTTTCACATAGACTTCAGTTTTTCAAAGGGGGAACAAATAGAGTTCACATCAAATAAAGCTGTGTTTGGGTCCACTTCCAAGTTTCAGTTTGGATCACTTCACGTAAGATGTTCTCCTCCTCCTTACCTGGAGGGCAGATATCACTGTGGTTCCTAACTCCATCCTTCCCCTGAGAGTTGTCTGTCCTAATTGGACACAGCCCACTGCTTACTTAGCTTTAATAACAGTTCTGCTTGTTAATAAACAAAATTAATCTTGATTAAGGCAATTTATTCAAATAATATTCTGTGCTGATTCCTAGGGGGTCTGTTTCCTTAGGCCTCTATGCTTCTGTTTTAAATTTACTTTTTTTCTTTATCTTCAAGCAAATATGCTTGAAGTATAAAAAAGCTCTTATGGATGGAAATACATGGAAGGCAAAATTCCCCTGACTTCCTTCTTTCCTAACCACCCCCTACCCTCATCTAGTGGGTTGCATTTCTTCCTCTTCTTCTTTTTCTTTTTTTTTTTTTTGCATTTCCCTTTGCTTGTTATTTTGACTAAGTGTATTAATGGATAAAGGAGATTTTGTTTCCTTGGCTTCAAGTGATTTGTCAGTTCAGAGCAGGCTTGGTTGGTTTTTACTGCCAGATCACTCTGGTTCACCTATCTACAGTCAAACCAGGGCTTGTAAGTCATCATTTCCCGGCTGGAGTCAATGGGGATCAATTTTCTAGCCTCTAGAACATCCTCCACAAATCTCTGAAAGTACTTTGCAGGGAAAAACTCTCTGGCCTCATTCAGCCAGTATGTTTCCAAAGTTTATCATCTGTGTTGACACCTGAAGTTACTCTTATTCATAGACTGAGCTGCCCTGGCTGGTCCACTGCCTGAGAACATTCTTTCCAGATGTTTTTCCACCTGTTAGGGCTGGAAGGGACTAATTTGTTCACATTCTTTTCCTTGGTCCCCTTGTGATAAAACTTGTGGCTTTAACAGGCATATAGTCTGAGGTTATTAGTAGACTTTATCTTTTGTTACAATGATAAATCTCGGACTTAATCTTTTTAAAAAAATAATGTATATATATTTCACATCATTGTGATCCCTGGGGGTCACCCACCACCTCCCCTCCCTGGCCACTCCAGCTGGTTCCCTCCCACAGTTGTGTACTTTTGTTTGGTTGTCCATATATTAGTGAGGACTTAGTCTTAAGGCATTGCCCAAATTAAGATTCACTCCTAAAACAGAGGGTTACTTTTAGATAAGTCACTAACTGGACACAGGTAGCCTACATTTGAGAGAAGTCCTTATTCAGTGCTGAGATTTTATTCTAATTCTTAAGATGAAACATTTATTTCAGTAGACTTTGCTGTTCTTCATAGTGGATCTAAAATAAAATCTCTCCTGCTTGTTTAGCTCTTCTCAACCAAGCCTTCACAAAGGAAGTAAACCCTAGTATCTTCAGACAGTCAGCTAATATAGTGAATCAACTTCTTGCTTAGGCATTTGGAATGGTACTAGTTTGTAGTGTTTTTGGAAGATTTGAGAAGCATCAACCTAATCATTTTCTGTAGGACCAATTCTCTAGTGGAACTCTGAGGGAAACTCTAGGGATTCTAGTATCTTCTCAGATTCAAGATTTTATTGAGTCAACTGTTTGTGAGGTAGCCAAAGGCATGTATTGGAGACGGTTTACAGTGTTCATATTCAAGGTACTTCCCAATTCTAAGTAAGGTTCATCTATCATTGCTACCAGATGTGGTTGGATCCTCACCTCGTTTGTTTCTCCAGGTTGAGCACAATCTCTTGTCATATTTCCTTAGTGTCAATATAGCACACTCATGTTGTAAATTCTTGTTCCAATCTCTATTCCAATAGTTACTACCTCTCTGACCACAGTCTCTCCCAGACCACAGTAGGAACACTAATTTGAGTCTTCCCTATCTTACAAGAGGATTAAACAAGAAAATGCTCCTGAAGGAACTTATGAACTATAAAGCTGTGTAATTGTTAAAATAACTCAGGCAGTTCTGATTATAGGAATGGAGGTGGTTCTAGATGGATCCATATAAATGTGTAGTTCAAATCCAGAAGGACACAAGATATCCCATATACTATTCACTCAGTCTAGAAAGTCAGCATGAAGTATTAGAGATCAGAACACTTGATGCTGAAGAATATGGCCCCTCTGTGTGCAGAGCAGGGGAACTGCATCTTAGGGTAGGTATGCAATAGCATCTGCCTGGAAAGATTAGAGTGATGCAGTGAGGGAACCTGCAAAAATAAATAAGAGGAACTCTTTCTGACCACTATGTGTTATATTAGCAATATTCACTAGCAGGGAAGTTAGGACTAGAACACTGAAATGCTTTGAATCAGCATGTCCCTAAATATATTAGGATCAAATTATGTGCTCCGATCAACTTGTTTTTATGATTGTATGTGAAAGGCACCTTAAGAGAGATGAATCCATCTTGGATTTTGACAAAGAGGAATTTTCTGCCAAGGAGAATAAATATCAAATGCATATAAAAAACTGTATTACAAATTGGAAATGATGATGATAGATGCTTAAAATTATTGAATGCATATTTATGGGACAGACAGCATTTAAGGCACTTATTTAACCCCTGCAGCAATTCTTAAGGGAATGAAGAAATTTTCCACATTACATTAAGTCCTAGAAAATAAGTGACTTGCCTAAGGTGACTCAAGCAGTAATGAGTATGGCCTTGTATTGGCTCCAGAGCAATTGTTCCTGTCCTTTGTTTTAAGCTATATGTTGCATAAGTCAGATATTGATAAAGTACTTGTCAGTAAATGATCTAAGAAGCTAGATAAGACTATAAAAAATAACCAGGATTTAACTGAATATCATTTAAATTTATTTACAAGTTATAAGATACGAAGAATATGACAAAATGCAGGGTTCTATCATATTCAAGATATTTAAAGCTAGATGAAGTATATTTAAAATTCAAGAACTGAGGAATTTCAACATTTAAATAGGTAATATGGCAGTCTAGTGGTTATGAGGAACTCAAGATGCACTTTTCTTTTGTTATGAAGTTCCTACTGGGGAGAGAAAATAGAACTTGTGGGGCTATCAGGAATACTCTGGGGACTGAAGATAAAAAGAAAATTAAAGGAGTAGGAATAGATTAGGGAACTAGAGCAAGTTGAATAAATATTAAAAAGGTTGTTAGTTTCAGATATTTGGTGACTTTAACATTTTAATCAGGGAACAGAGTGTAACTAAACTAGATACATTGAGGAACATCAGTATTTTGTGTTAATCTTAACCACATTTTCTTTCTGGATGATAAATGTACACATTAATGACTGATATTAGATTCATCCAATTACATGTGTGGTACACATGCAGTCAGATGACATTAATATAACCAATTAATTGAACCCAAACTTATCAGATATTTTGGTGAGTCATTAATACATTTCTGATTTAATTCAAGTATTTCCATTTTATACATAAAAATATATACATTTGTGTATTACGTAACCTTATAGAGGTTAAGTAATTTACTAATTGCTAGTTAGCAACAGAGTTTGGGGTGAATTAAAATCCATTGGATACCAAGGTCATCATGGGCATGTTTAGCCGTTTTAGTTATATCAATCAGGTGGTAGGACTTATGGTAGGGTGGTTTGCCACAGCAGATTGATTTTACTACTAAATTGTTTAGAATTGTTGGTTATGCTAATAGAAAACCAATTGACTTTAAGTGGTTTTGTTTTGGTCTAAATACAAATACCATTGTATTGTCTGTACCTACGACAGTGAGGCAGTGGGAAGAATAAAGAAAGTAAGAGAGAAGCCAGTGAATGGGCACTACTGTGAGTTACTAGGACTCATTCTCTTTGGGGACCCTCTGAGAAACTGTCTGAAACCCCTCAGGGTTGTCTCAGTGGAGGAAAGAGAAGCAGGGACAACTTTCTATCAACTTCTTAACTTATTGCATTGGCTGGGGATGGAGGTCAATTCCAGGTATTTCCTAGTTGAATCTGCTTGATGTCAAACAAGTTTTCCTCTGGAGAAATCTCCCAGGTTGAGATGTAAAGACACATGTGTGCATGAGGTGGGAAGCTGTCAGTTTTTTAAGGTGGGCAGATGGTATTAATAGTATCAATTACATCATAATTTGGTTTGAAGAGCATGCAATAAATAAACATCTATGTACCCAAGCAAACAATAATGTCAAGTACCTTGTTTGTACTTTAAACAACAGGCTGCTTAGATTTCATTTTGGTACCTGTGGGTCATTTATATTCACTTCAGTGGTTCAGACATTTATGTTTGTCTTATAGTCTACCTTGTATTTACTTTGATCATCACCTATAACAAACCATGTGCAACTTTAGAGAGAAGGTTATTTTGTTAGCAACTCATTCTTTTCCCTGAGAAATCCATATGGATAATGAAGCTTGCATGAACATTGTTTTCTGCAGTGTGCTCTTGGTGATGCCCATGGGGCCAGGGTGAAGTGTTGCCTGCTCCTGCAGATAATGGATCAAAGAGCCTGACTTTAGCAATATTACCTCATTTGGTGATAGAGAGCAGACAGCAGCTGAGTGGAACGGTCTTTCATGGCTATCCTAGGAAGATCATAGGCACATGGCAGGAATGACTACATTTAAAGAAGTGGCAGTTTATAGCATGTAGTCATTTAAAGGAGTGCTGTGCTTTCAGAAACATAGCAAGGGATAGGAGTCCCAAATTAGGAGCCATGAAATACTACTAGAGAAACTCTGAATTTGCACCAAATATTTCCAAAGATAAGAAACTTTCAAAGGAGAGTTTGAATTTTACAGTTTGACAGGCTACTTGTTCCTAAAAATTCTGTGGAATTTTAGCTCCACCATTAATTTTGGCTGATTATATTTTCTTTATCATTTTGAACTTTGATATTTAGCTTGTCTGCTCACAAAGAATACAGAATACCTCAAAATGTATTTTAGATCATATTATATTTTATTATATTCATTATATTACGGGTTGATAGGTAGAAGAGACCACATATACAGATGCCTATTGAAGTTCCTGATTGATTTAGGCAAGTGTTCAAAAAAACATTATGAGTATGCTGAGCAAAACTTAAAATGATGACATACAATAGAAAGTTTAAATGTGTGACTTAATGAACACCTATGTAATTTCTACAAAGATAATAAAATGAATAAGTGAAGTTGGTAATATTATTAACTGGATTTTACAGTATATTTTTTCAAACCTGTACCTTAAATTTTCATGTTTTCCACATACTGATTTATATCTTACAGAGCTCCTTCTATACTAAAACTATGTTCTTCAAAATTTCTCTTCTTAATGAATTTTATCATGCATTGTAATTGGAAATTTTGGATTGTAGTTAAAGACGCCTTTGGTTTTGACTAAGATAGAATTACAGGAACTAGATGTATCTACCCATTGAAACAATTAAAGTTCCAAACAAATGAAATACTTGAAAATGACTTTATAATAGTATTTAACAAGCTCAAGAGGTTAAAGTGAGCGTATTAAGTGGAGAACTGGACAGTTAAAAAAGACCTGCTTTTGATGTCTAGGAATGTAAACCTAGTTGTTTAAAGCAGAATAAACATTGCAGTAAAGATTACTGAACTTGAAGACTTAGTAATTAAGTTATCCAGCAGAGAGCAGAGAGCGAAAAGGTTATAAATCCCCAAATGAACAAGTTGAGTGAACCAGTGGGACAACTTCAATTGGCCAAATATGTCTATACTTGAAGTTCTTGCAAGGCTAAGAGACAGAAAAATATTTGAAGAAATAATGGCTTAAAAAAATTCAAATTTATGGAAACTAAAGGTTTAGGAAGCTCAATAAGTCCAAAACAGAAGACATACAAAATGTATCAAAGAGCTTATTAAAACAAAAGAAAAAAATGAAAAAAGAAAAAACACAGAAACAAACAAAAAAAACCAAAAAGGCACCCTACCGAATGAGAATACAGTATCAATCAGACAAGTGATTAATACTCAAAATACATAAACAACTCAGAAAGTTTAACAACAAAAAAATATACAACCAGATTGAAAAATGAGTAGACAATCCAAATTGGCATTTAGCCAAAGAAAATATCTAGACGGCCAATAGAAACATGAAAAGATGTCATATCATTTGTCAGCAGGGAAATGCAAATCAAAACCACAGTTGGATTTCACCTTATAGGTTAGAATGACTGTTATCAAACAATCAAGAAAAGATATGTTGGTGAAAATATGGCTAAAAAGGAGTGCCTGTGCACTCTTGGTGGGAATGTAAATTAAGACAGTCATTGTGGAAATCAGTATGGAGTTTCCTCAAAAGCGAAAAATAGAATTACCATATGAACCTCACTCCTTGGTATTTATCTAAAGAATATGAAAAAACTAATTCAAAAAAATTTTATGCACCCCCTAAGAGTATTGCAGCACTATTCACAATAGCCAAGCTTGAAAACAACCTAAGTGTCCAGTGATGGCAGATGAATGGATAAAGAAGATAATGCTTTATTTAAACAATTAGTACTATTCTGTCAAAGATGTTCCCCATTAGAACCTAAACTTCATTTATAAATATTTATTTTATTTATTCAGTACACTTACAGAATGTTGAACATAAACTTGAAAAAATCATTTTTGTGCCTTTCTTTCTTTACTGACCAGTGAAGTGTAGCAACATTCCCCCCTGCTTGAATTTATTTATTAATTTTATTTTTAAAATTGATTGTAGATACATATTTTACATCATTGAAATGTAACAACTTTTAAAGCATTAAAACCATTTGTATTCAACAATTAAGTGCTAAGTGTGCTACCTGTTTTTTTGATACACTCATTTATAACAGCTAATACTTCGAACAATTCCCAATAAACAGGTTCTAAAAAGATTTTTAACAGTGAAACTCAAGGAATATAGAGAACTGTGAGGAAGAACAAATTTCATGTGTGGTTGTCAATTTATACATATATATTTGAGTATTAGGTTTGACTGAGAGTGATTCCAAATACCAATAGCATAAACAAGATCGAGCTTATTTCTTTTTTTATTACATAAATAATTTATTTATATATGTATTTCACATCATTGTAATCCCCTGGGGTCACCCACCACCTCCCTTCCTTGGCCACTCCCGCTGGTTGTGTACTTGAGTTTGGTTGTCCATATGTTAGTGAAACCATTTTGTTTCTGTCTTTTTCTTTCTGGCTTATTTTTGCTAATATGATTTCTTCCAGATGCATCCATGTTACCATGAAATCATCAAATTTGCCATTTAATTGATAGGTAATATTCCATTTTGTATATATACCACATCTTTTTCATCCATTTGCCTGTTTTGGGAAATTTGGGTTGTTTCCATGTCCTTGCAGTTATAAATAGTGCTGCAATAAACGTCTGAGCACAGGTGTCCCTTTGTACCCACATTGAGGTCTCCTTTGGGTAGATTCCCAGAAGAGCGATTGCTGGGTCAAATGGTAGTTCTTTTTATGTTGAGTCTCACAGAAAGTGGGTTCGGGCCTGTGCCTTATGGTTTCAGATGCTCCGACATCTTCCATTTTGTTTCTCTGTCTGCATTTGACCTCCCTTCTTAAGACTGGCTCATGTTCCTAAGGTATGTCTGTTCCAGCCACCACTTTGTCCTCCAGCCAGCAGAAAAGAGGAAGGGCGTGTAGAAGAACAGTTAAGGATACTTTTTAGAAGTTGCATCTAATATTTTCCCTCACATCTTTTTGTTCAGAACTTATCTGTACTGGTTCACCTAAATTAAATGGTGACTGGGAAATATTGTTCTTATTTTGGGCTACCAGATACTCAATTTAAAAAACAAGTTTTATTACTACAAAAGAAGTACAGAAAGGTTGTTGAGGACTAGCCAGTGGCAGGTGCTAGCATGCATCCTTGTAATTATCTTTTTAGTCATCTTAATTTTTTAATGCAACACTTTTTGTTTTTGGTACATTGGGAATTCTTTTTTTTTTTAATTTTAATTTCTAAAACTGATTGTATATATAAATATATTAATAAAATTTATATATAAACATATATATATATAAAACATCATTGTCTGAGGTTCTTCCACCACATTATCACCCATGAACCATCTTAATCTCTTGTGCTCTCCTGCCTCCAATCTTACCCTCTCCCCATTTCTTGCTCTATCCTTTAGTTCTACTGACAGTTTCATATTTTTCTTGTCCTTTTGTTTGTTTGTTTTCTCTATATCCCACATATAAGTGAGACCATCCAGTATTTCTCTTTTTCTTTCTGACTTATTTCCACTGACATGATTCCTTCTAGTTCCATTCATGTTGCTGCAAATGACATAAGTTTGTCTTTTAGATTGATGAATAATATTCCATTGTGTGTATATACTACAACTTTCTGATCCATTTGTCTGTTAGGGGAATTTGGGTTGTTTTCATATCCTGAATATATAAATAGTGCTGCAATTAGCATAGGAGAACAGGTGTCCTTTTGAATTAGTGTTTTTAATATCCTTTGGGTAGATTCCAGAAATGGGAGTACAAGATCAAGTGGTAGTTCCATTTTCAGTAGTTTAAGGGTCCACCACACAGCTTTGTGTAGTGGGTGGACCAGTTTGCATTCCCATTAGCAATGTAAAAGTGTCATTTCCATATCCATGCCAGCACTTGTTTCTCGTGGTTTTTTTTTTTTTCCTTTTTCATATGGGTCATTCTTATTGGTGTGAGATGGTATCTTACTGTGGTTTTGATTTGCATTTACCTGATTACTAGTGATGCCCAGCATTTTTTCATACGCCTATTTACCATTTGTATTTCTTCTTTTGAGAAGTATCTTTTTAACTCTTTGCCCCATTTGACTGGATTTTTGCTTTGTTTTTGTTAAGAAGTATGAGTTCTTTGTGGATCTTTGCTATCAAACCCTTATCACTTGCATGAGGGCAAAATTATTTTCCACTGGGAATTCTTTATGGTTACTCTGTTACATAAAGTGTAACTTCTGTAAGAAAACTTAACTTTCCATATGTACTATATGGTATTGCTTTTTTAGATTTCCTGATTTGTGACTTTACAGACTGTTTTATATTTTATTTAACAAAATACACTGCCGATGTAATATCTGTCAAAATACAGTTGAATCATTTTTAGTTTTGGCATTTAACATTATATAAAGATTATTTTTCTGTATACTTGCACGGTTAGGAATACTAATCAGGGTAGGCTTGTATTTCCTCCATATCAATTGTTATGTTTTATCATAGTACTTCATTTCCTTTTACATACTGCAGTTTGTTATGCCTCAAATTTATTCTTTTCATGTTATTAAAAGAATGAAAATAACTTAGTTTAATTGTATTTCTCTACAATTTGCTTTTATTATAACAAGCTAACTATGATTTCTTATAGTACATTTCTTTATTAGTGGGAAAGTTTAGACAGTCTGAAGTAATTTTAGCATACATTTGTAGGGAGCAGTGAATCATCTTGGTTACGGAGAGCAACTTCTACTTTTCATACTGGTAATATAGACAGTAATTCTCAACTCATGGTACATGATTCTCTAAGGGGTGTGTTCTAGGAAGTCTCCAAAAAAGGTTGTAAAAGAGTATTTACTATATGATGGTTCTTGAAATATTAGTGTTGGGATCCCCATTTTAAGGATATAAAGAATGAACGATAAAGCTCAACAAATTGCTTCTTTGGTTGGTGATGATGCTTAGGAAGTAATATATTTTTTATTCCCTATTAGTGATTCTCACTGGGAAGCTTGAGATTTTACATTATATAAAGGAAGAGTGAGTTAAGGATTTAAAATAGAACTAAATGAGTCTTTGATTATCTTGGTGTTGATTAAAAAAATTACTCATTCCTATTAAGAATTTTTTGTGCTGCCCCAAAACAACATTTTAAAATAATTTTACTTGTACTTAACATTAATCTTTAAACTTAGTCTTTAAACATTAAACTCACTTAAAAAAGAAATACTGTTACTCAATGACTGTTATAATAAAATGCTCTCACCTTTTTGTTCAAGAACAAATAAGAACCATAGTACCAAGTTATTAATGTAAATAATTTACAAAATGTAACACCTGAAAGTAATAAGTTCCTTGAAAAGAGTGTAATTTTTGAACAGTCAATCATAGGGATGATACGTTTAATGTTACCTAGTTTAAGCAACAGTGGTTATATTTCAATAATGCTTTTTGATTATTGTGTCCCTTAATGATGAGAGTCTCACTAACATGTGCAAATTGTCAGAAAGAGCCAAGGATTATTGGTTGCCTTTTCTGATAAAATTGTATGTACTTATATATACAAGAGAATACTATGTGTGAAAAGATAGCATATAAGTGAGGCAGCTTAGGTGAAATAAATGGCAAGCCAGTGGAATGAGTTATCCCCAGTCCTATTTGAACAGGCAGACTTAGTCATGGACTGGTGAGCCATGTCCAAGCAACTTGGCCCACCACACTGACCATGAGGCACCATTATATATAAAAAGCATTAGATCCTGACAGAAGATTATCTGACCATTTCCTAAAGGGAGAAAGTTGAGATTCCATTTGCACACATGGGATGCAACTTGTCTGTGCATAGCTCCACCCAGAAAAGTTATGATCCTGCTCTCTTCTTCCCCAACTCATGGAACTACCCTTTAAATATCTCTTCCTAACTCCATTCCAGGAACCATGTTATACTCTTTTTCCCTCAACTGACTCCCTCATGCGTAAGGCTTCTAAAAAAGCCTTGCCTTGTCCAACTACAACTACTGCTCTCAGGTGAATTTTTTTCCTAGCGGGAAAAGGACCCACTCTTGGGGTCAAGGCCCTGTAATGTAAGGACCCATGTTAGAAGTCTAGACCATCCTTATTTCCAATGCTTCCAAGCAGTTAAAAAAATCAGTTACTGAAGAGTTGCAGCATTCTTGCCCACTGTATTCAATCTGAACATAATGGGTTATAGTGAGACTACTGCCTCATTATAAATCATAATATTCTTGGGTGTGTGGTACTAATATGTTCATTTCCCCTAAAATACATTGAAATAAGTATATAATTACTAAATGTTTTCTGTCATTACTTTTAAGTCAGTAGGTACCCTCCATAAGGGAAAAAATCCATGTACATTTGGCTTAGGACACAACCTATTTCTTTAAGGAACTATTAAGAAAATTTCATCTGTCCCATGTATTTACTTGCATTTTTATGTTTGAGAAGTTTTAGAGAATGGTATGCATTTTAAAATAGTCTAGAAAAATAAAGTTCTGGCTATACCCTTAGCTATTTCTTTTAGACCAGATATTTCTTCTAGATGTTATTTATCTTAAATACAGCAACAGATACCACCTTCGTGCTTGGAAATATCTGGTAGACTCTTATTAATATTACTACTTATACAAATAAACCATTGCTAAGACTTCTTAGCATGATGTCAGTCTGCTGAAGACACATGAAAGGCAAAACCCAATTTGTAGCTCATAATAGCTCTTAGTAAAGACAGGGTTTTGAAACTCTACTGTAAAATTTAGAAGTCAGAATCTCTCCTTGAATTTTCTTAAGATCTTTTAAGAAATCACATGACTATATCATTTCTGTCAATAAATAGCCTTCATTGAATATGGTTAAAATATAGAAAGGAAATCTGAAAATGAGAAGGCATTGGTTTAATATGTTTTATCTTTGGAAGTAGTTTCATCTGGAAAGAAACTCAATTTTTTAATTAGGAAAATGTATATGAACCGTACTCTCTAAAGTCTTAAGTTCTACAATTTTTGTAATGATAGGACTTGGAGCTCTAAGCTATTTATACTGCAAGTTCCCCCAGTGGAAAGGGGTTTCTGAAATGAATGAGACACTTTCACTTTTTGGGAGTGATAGTACTATCACTTGATCTTTGCCCTAGAGACATTCACTGTCCAGGGAGGAAGGTAAGATTTTTATTTAGAGTGGAAGACAAATTGTGATGACTTATAGATATGTAAAGTGGGAAAATGTGGGAAAGGGGAAGAAATGACTCATTCTTGTATTAAAGAAGTAATACTTAATGGAATGTAAAAAAAAGATTATCTGATGAAAAACCAAAACAGTCACTTCAGGTAGAAGAACCTGCTCAAGCTAATGCATAGTGGCTCAATTAGAGATGGTGAGTAACCCTGTGGAGTTGGAGATGGGTAGTGATAGGAATGAGGGGAAGAGGAATTTTGGAGCTGGAGTCACTTGGGAAGGTCTTTGAATTTCATATCTGAAGAATTTGGATATTATTTTATAGAAGGTGATAAACCACCAGGAACTTATATGGTAGAATGATCTTAGTTGGTTTTTCCAAGATAACAGTAATTTGGAAGGGGGTGAAGACTGAGAACCGAAAAATTAGTGGTAGGCTTATGCTGACACATGAGAGATGATAATGCGCTTGTGTGGGTAAAATGAAGAGACAGACTTGAGAGAGATAGACTGAATGCAGATCAATAGGATTTAGCTGTTGATGGGCATGTAAATAAATATAACTTTGTATTATTAGTCTGTAATAAAAGCCAGTACAGGGTTCTATAAAAAGTCAGAGAAAGTTGCACAGATGAGAGGATATTAAAGAAGAGTAAGATCTCACCAGGCATTAAGACCTTAAAAACAAAAGAGAGAATAGTGCCATGTGGTTGATTTGGCAATTGTGACAGGGGTTCTCAATTACGTCCCATTTTAGTGGAAACTGGTAGTCTTAAAAAAAAAATCTATTGATATTTGAGATCCACCCTTAGAGAATTAAATTTAATTAGTGTAGTATTGAGCCTGACTATATATGTGTTTGTAAAGTTTTCCAAATGTTTTAGTTAAATTAATTTGTTAAATAATTAAAAAACCCCTGCCACTAGCCATTAAGCCCCTTCTACCTTTCCTTATCCTCTTCCCTTCTGCTAACCTGGCTCTTGTCAAAATCCAGTGGTTTGTAATTTGTTTTTTTTTCTGTTCATTTACTTTGTTGCTTACCTTGTGCATATAAGTGAGGTCATCTGTTATCTGTTTTTCTTCTTCTGATTTATTTTACTTAGCATAGTCTCCTCAGATTTCTTCCATTTTGTTGAAAAGTTTAAAATTTCATTTTTTTTTTCAGATGAGCAGTATTTCATTGTGTATATACCACATCTTTACCCAGCTATCAATCAATGGATATTTAGGTTGATTTCATGTCATAATAAATAATGCTGCAATAAATGCAGGGGTTTATATATCTCCTTGAGATAATTTCACATTCTTTGGCTAAATACCTGGAACTGGAATTACTGAATCATGCAGTAACTTTATTTTTAGTCTTTAAAGAATTTCCAAACTATTTTCCAATGTAGTTGTGCCACTTTACATTCCCATCAAACAACATACCAGAGTCCTTCTTCTCCACATACTGTATCACAAGGAGGGCAGACATGCTGACCCTTGTCACTCCCTGCCTCTACTTCCTTGTAACACTAGTGTAGGGCAAGTGAGTTTGTTAGGCTTCTTCTTCCATTAGCTTGTATATGGTATCTGGGGTGTTGTGTCCTCCCTATGATTGCGTGGTCTAGTAAGTTTGCGCATATGTGGGTGTGCACAACTGGGCCTAAGAGAAAGGGGTGCAGAGAGAGGATGTGAGGATGCCAGAGAGAACAGAGAAAGAGCAAGAAGGATTCTGGGGGGTTGGGGGACTTGCCTGCTTCCCAGCACCCTCACCATCCTCCTTCCCACCCTCATCCCGGCCCTTCTCAGCCCTAGGGCTGGCCCTGCCCTACCTGATGTGTCTGTGTAACTCCTAGAATCAATCAAGAACCTACACAGATTGTAGAGCCTACACAGAGCCTGATGCTGGTGCTACAATTGGTGTCACAAACAGGATGGCAACTTGCATTACAGTTGGTGGTGGAGGACGGATGTTTCCATACAGAGAAGACACACCAAGTGGCCTAGACACTAGGACACTTCAACACTATCAAAATGTAGGGTGGCGGTCTTTTAGACCTAGTTTGCTGCCCTCCTCAATTTATCGGCAAATTAAACTACTTTCCTTCTCCTCAAATTGTTTCCTTTTATTGGCCAAGGTTACTGAGATCAGCTGGCATTCTGGTATCATAACAGCACCTGTTCCTGACATTTAAATAGTGAGGAATGGAATTATGTGAACAAGCTGAATCTGCCTTTGATTTAGGAAGCTGATGACATGAGTTCTTACTACTTGGAATTTGCATTAGTTTGTTTACAGCTAATGAAACTTTCCAGTTATTAAGACCAACATTTAGATTGTTGTTCCAAGAATTCTCCAAAGGCTGTTCACATGCGTTCTGAAGAGCCCTTTGAACAGCAAATGGCTCTCACAAAAGAAGGCTTTTTATCTACTGAATGTGAAGGGAGCATGATTCAAAGGAAAAAAAATCTTACTGAGGCTTTTTCTGAGGTACACCACAAAAAGAGAGCTCTGGCTTGGAAAATTGCTTTCACTTAAGCTTATTATCAGACCAAGACTGTAGGGTTCTTATCTTCTTTGCCGTATGTACGGGGATCCTTGAAAATGGTGGTTTTTTCTTGCCCCTGAAAAATTCTTAATGTCTTTTGGAGTTTTGGTGCATTTTTGTGCTCTGACTTTTCTGAAACAAGTGGTGATTGAAGAGAAGTTTGTTTTCTTTAGTGTCAGTGAACAAACAAAAACAGAGAAGCTGAATTGTCCTCCAGAGGCCATTTTCTGAACTTTAGCAAGCCTGTGCCCACCAGTGGGAATAGTGTGTCTCCTGGAAAAGTAAAAAACAGGAAAAATCCAGAAATAAAAGCCCAAACAGTGAAAACCCAATTCTGCTCTGTGTGGAGGTGCTACCCATTTTAAGTAGGAGAGGGGAAATAGCTGGAGCTTAACTGGGTGCTCCTTTGGAAGGAAGCTGTCAGATACCAGCAGGATATGTCATGATACGTAGACAAAACAATGCATACAAAAATACATAAGCATCAGTGTTATGATCTCACAATGAAAGGTGACACACATGAGCATAAAACTCACATCAGGTTATTCTGTCTTGCTCTCCAGTCTGATGTGATGATGAACCCGCATAACAGAGAGCGAGATGAAGTGAAGAGATATTGCTCTCACTGGCCGTGGGGTGGTTGGAGAAACTAATAATCAAATGTCAGGTGTTTTTTGAAGATAGAGTCTATTTTTAAAACAATTGACTTAAGGGTTAAAGTCTTGAAGTTGTACTAGAGTGCCTACAATGACCTGACGCTTCAGTAGTTGCTTTCCTTAAAAATGAAGTGATGCAGTTTATTTTTTTACCATTGCACTGGGTAGAAGTCCTGTTACTAAGGTCCAAGTAAAATTGTTAAAAAAGGAAAACAGTTTCCTGGCAATCTTTCTTTTTTGCCCTTTGGATGACCCCTGCTGATTTTTACTTCAGTATCATTTTGTTATTAGACTCCAAAATCTGACCTCAAGGGACCCTTTAATGTGTGGATTTCGAGATACACCTTACTGTGAATGGCTGGGTTAATCTCCTGACTGGGGAGAGTCAGTTCTTTTTTCTCTTGAATTTCCAAATACCAGAATCTGCTTTCCTCTTTAAAACAGGCTAATTATATAACTTGAAAATTCACTGCAAACGATCAATTATGCAGAATGGATTTATATGGGAATGGTTTGGTTTCTAACTCATTTATGTAATTCCATATTTTCTGATATGTGTTCTTAAGAGCATTATGATATGGTAATAGATGCTCCATTAAAAAAACAAAACAAAACAGCTGTGTAGACAAATTAAGACTCTGGCTAACAAAGTTACCTGGTTTCGTGAGTGTGTGTTTGTGTGTGTGTGTACACATACACACATGCATTTAAGCTGCAGGACAATTCAGAGCCATGTCAGTGTACATTTCTCTTAAGAGACAGTGAAAGAGAGAGTGAGCGAGCAAATGAACAATTCAGTGCTGCCTAAATCAATTTGACCATGGGGAATATCCAAGGAACCAAGTTTGGGAAATAGTATCCTGGATAGAAATCTATTTTTTTATGATTTATATAGCTTAATTCTTATAATTAGGCTATAAAACACAATTCTCATAATCTTAGGTTGTCTATATTTGAAGTACTGCCAATGTTTTGAACAAAAGCAAGGAATCTGTAAAAATGTCAAACAATCTGTAAAAACATAAAAATTCCCAGATTGTGCCAAGCTCAGGAAGGAAATACACACATTTTCTAACAGTTTATGTAAATGTTATGCTCCATATTGTTATGATATCCATTTGCTTTTTCTTTATTTCTAACCTAGATTCTTTAAGTTCTAACTTTTTAGCTGTTTTCAGTGGCAATGGTAATAATTGAACTCTTGAATATCCAATGAGATGTTTTTTCATTAAATTTTTCATTAAAATTTAGTTTTCATTGGAGAAAAAAAAGAAAATGCATAAAAAACAAAATGAAAGAAATAAAAATCACCTGAAATTTAGACACCTAGAGAAATTCATTTGATATTCTGCATAAATCAGATAGCCTCGTGGTACTTTACAGGTACGCTTTACAATTTACAATTTTTTGGATTTGAACCCCAACATATAGAAACTGGGGTAGTCTCATCAACACATATATTTCCCATTTCTTCTGAAATACTGAAATTTGGCACCACATGACCTGTATTCTGGCGTGTCATGGCTCAGAGCCAAGCGGGACCACTTGAGGTAGGCCAGAACCCCCAGTCCTAGTCTGTTGGCTTGTACTCTGACACATTTGGGTTTGAAACTCCATTATAATTCCTTCAGGTCTTTTTCCTTTGGACTGTATTTAATTTTTAAAAAGGAAGTTATCCTTAAGTACGAGCTTTTCCTTTTAATATTTTATAAACTTCCCTCATGCCATTATGTATTCTGTATTATTGCTTTTTCCATGTAGTATTCTATTATATGACTATATCTAATCAGTCCCTTTCTTTATAAAATCAGTCTTTATGTAAGCAATCTACCACTGGATTTACATACTTCCTTGTTTAATCTACTAAATACATAAAATAGGGAGATAAGCATCCTGTAGCAAAATTTACCCATGTCCATTACTATTTCTTTGGGATGAAGTCACCTATAAGAAATTGCAGAGTCAAAGTGCATAAATATCTTAAAGACATTTTTTGGAGACTTTCACTAAATGTATTCAACTATCCTTTCACACATTTGACAATGAGGTAATCTCTTCAGAGCTCTTAAGAAGTTAATATGTCTTTCTAGGGGTGTGACCAAGGTAGACACGATTTCCCACACAGAATCCTTTTCTCACATACCACTTAATAGCTTAAGACAAAGTAATACTCTGTGGAGGAGAGTCTGGAAAGTTCAAGCTGAAGGGGAGGTTGAGGGGAAGTGCTGAAATGGGGTCCATCAGAACAAGCTGCACTTACATCACAACTCTGCTTCACTGTCAAGTAGGCCTAGTGCTTAATAAGCTGTATTATGGATTCCTAAAATCCTTTGCAGTCGGACCATTTTCTCTTGGGCTTACTGTTTTATCCACACTAGGAGGAAGCACTAGAGCTGTGACTACCTTCTGTATGTGGATGTGTACACACAGCGCTGTATTGTTACTAGACATTGTTAACTTACTCACTAAAAATGAATGCGGTAACAACTTCATGTCTGAGCCTTATTTAGAGCAACCAGAGACTTATTACCTCTTTTGCCTCCAACTTACTCATTACTACCAATGTTTAAAAGTGCGATCTTGCAGCTTTCATCCCAGAGGTATGAAGTGGTGTTTCTTAAGGGTACGGGGAGGGAGATGAAGAAAGACAGGAGGGAAGTGAGAGGAGAGTTCCATAAGAAGCAAACTTTGAGATGGAAATTTGCATGCAGAAAGCTTATTGAGGAGTGTTGCTAGGTATAACCCCTGTGAAAGCTAAAGAAAGCAGGTTGAGCTGGAGAAGTTGAAGTATGCAATTGGAACAAAAGCTTTAGGTGGTTTCTAGAGTTGGGAGAGTCCTCTGGAAATGTGCTTAATAGAGGTAAGGTCTCTTTTTGGTCCCTACACTGACCAATCACCAATCTCCTTCACTTGTCAAGGAGGGATAACCTGGGATCCAGGGAGTTGCCATGAACTGAGAGGGCAGTTCCTGAGGCTGCAGCTGTGAGCAGCCAAAATGCTGGTCATGACAAAAGCTTTGTTTTGGGAGGGAGATCTGGGAGGTATAACAGAATGCTCATAAAAGTCCCGTGTCTCAGGGACATGTCTCCAGTTGCTTCATGTTCTGAATTTACCGTTTCTGAGATAGGTCTTCTGAGATTCTCTGTGGTTCCTTTTCTCCTTACAATAGAAAGTTTAGTGTATACTTCAGAACCTCTAGTCTGCACTGGTGCCAGGATTGCTACTGATACTCATCATCTCTCAGTTCCAGGTTACCCCACTTTTGCTGGTTGACGTGGCTTACCTGGTGTGATGACCTGGATGTCCATACCTAAAGATCTGAGGCCGTGATCACTATTGCCCTTCTCATGTCACTATGACTGCTTCTCTGTTTACAATCGAAGTTGAGCAAAGGTATAAAGAACACCCCATGGATGTTGGCGCTGAACATATTCTTCCCTGTCCCCATTATCTAGAAGACCCTCATATTTCATCCTGCTGATTCAGATCAATCACCCCTTCCAGAATGATGACACTTTTCCTTGTCTGCTAAAGAAACTGAGTACTTAAGAATTAGCATAACTTCCCCAGTGGAAGATTTCTCCCTCTAAATTGATGGAATCCAAAGTTCCAGGGAGAAGAAGCCCACAAGGGGTCCCTGGAAATAAGGGTGAAGGGGTTATGTCTACTGCTCTTTTATCCTACCTACTGGTACATAGCACCATATAATTCTGCTTGATTTGAGTAAGAATATTCCCTAAGGGTGCCACCTCATCCTCACCAGGTGTCATATTGAAGCTCGCACCTCAGCTGCATCTTCAAAGGCCATTTCGCTGTTCCATAATGCCAGCAGTTTCTAGAGACTGCAGTACGTAATATACCTCCATTACCGTAAAGTAGGCCTTTTGGCTCAGTGAGACATAATGTAGGCTTCAATGTCAGTGAATCAAACTCTCGGTAGGTCCTGTACATTTGCTCAAATAGTGCAGCTGGTTACAGTCCTGCAGGTGGGAATGGCAAGCCCACATTGGAGTAAGTGTCGATTGCAGTCAAGCTGATTCACTGCCTCATCTAGCATGCCTGGGGTCCAATGCCATAAACTAGTCTCTTTTTTCGTGTTTGATAAAATTAGTACAATATCACTGGTAGAATGGATAAATATGTTTTTTGAAGTATGCCCAGACAGTGAAGACTCTGACTCTACGTATCTGAGGGTGGGAGTTAACAGTCCCGAGGCAAGATGGTAACAGTATAGCCTAGGTAAATACAAACTTTTTCTGATTCTTACTATGGATGGAAAAGAACTGCAGTTATGAGATTCTTAGATGCAAGAAATCTGTAGTCTTGCTGTTCTGATCTCATAATGGTATTACTATGTGTCACATAATAAATTGAGTCTGGGGTCACTACTTGGTTGAGATTACAGCAGCCTACCATCGAAACCCAGGATTCATCTAGTTTTTGTAAGATCCAATAAACAAATTAGCTGGGAAGATGATAGAGGTGACTATACTTGGACCCCTTAGGGTTCTGAAGATGTTCTTAATTGCCAGCATTCTTTTCAGGGTGTACACCTGTTTCTATTTTTCTCTAATTGGGAAGAGATACCCAAATGTTCCCACTCAGACTCCCATGTTATGACAGTTCTTACCCTAGAGTCTGAAAAACCATTTTACTGGGAATTCTGCCAACCACTTATTTATATTTTGCAGGGACAAGAGAAATGACCACTGGTTAGATCCCCAGATGCAGCTGACTCATTGTGAGGTGAACCTAAAATAGAACTGTTTATTATCTGCTCCCTGTCTCAAGTATCAGTGGTAACTGGGAGTCTATATCCAAAAGTACTCAGAATGCTTGGTATGTTTCATTACCCAAAGTATGGCTATCTGAGTAAATGATCATGGATCTAATTGGCAAAGGACTGGAGTAATCATCACCATATATACTTATCTTGGTGTTTCAAGATCTTTCCTTCTGGGCATTCAGTCTCACCTTTAGTCAGTGGAAGCTGGGTTTGGAAAACAGACTTAGGTTGAGAAGTTAGAGAGGGATCATAAAGTACTTAATAGGGTAATGTCTTTCATACTCCTGATTATCCATTCTTGATTAAAAATATTCATTGATTTAGAAGTACCCTTAATAGCTGCTTATTTATGTCATACCTGTGCATATTTTGTTGCATTAACTGTCTCCATTTTTCTCTGTGCATCAATCTGCCACAGTCCCACTCTCAGTACACCATCTATCTTGACTATCATGGTTTATTCCCAATCTCAATTATTTTGCGATTCTATTATCTTCTTAGCTCCCAAGGAACTAGGATCCATAATGTTATCTCTTTCTGTTAGCCAGGACTTATGACCACCAGTCATCAATGAACTTCTCTCAGCAATGCTGGTCTGTCTCTCAGCAGCATTTATAGTGCTTTCCTTTCTGCTTTAGTGTTCTTCTGGTCCTCTTGTAAATGTAATCAGCTGATGGGTTGGGTAACTCATTTTAATAGTGTATCCACTCTACCATGTCCACTTCCCTGAGTCTTTTGATCACTTTTTATCATCTACATAGCAATTCTGACTTTTCATTGTTGTTTAGTGGGACCCATCATTTTTTTCCTCCCAAGCATCAAGAGTTTATCCTGTCTCCTGGGTTCTTTGCAAAGATGCTAAATCTTGTCTATCCATTTTACAAATTTATGTTTTGTCCTCAATCTTTCCCTATAAAACTCTTTGTGGGTATCCCCACATATATATGCTCCTTATTTCTGCAAGCAGATGTTGACTGGCTCCTGTAGTACCTTCAAGGTATGATAACTTTCCTTCTAGCAGGCCCAGTGTTTTCATAATTTGAATTGATTTTAGTTACTGGTCTTAGTAACTGACCAGGAAGGGAGATACTAGAGAGAGATCATGAGGGAGGGGTGGACTCATATTGTCCTGTAAGGGGTGTCTTCACTAACATTATGGAGCCCAGTGAAAGGGGACGATTCTACTTACAGCATGTGGGGATGGAACACTTGTGTAGTGGATTTGAGATTTTCATGTTTTAATGAGCATCAGCCTAGATGTTGACATTCTAATTCTTAGGAGTCTTCCCAGTCAGAACTCTGACCTTGGTACTACTCTACTGAGTCTCTGCTGTATATTTTTGAGAAGTTTTGAGGATTGAGAAGTCCACTTTGTCTTGAACGCTGCTCTCCTTGTAAAGAAGTTCCAAATGTTTTGGTAGCAGGAGATGAAAATGTTCTCTGTATGTATAGCTAATTGCAGTCTAATAGTCCCCACCATTTCTCCCTCATCTCCATGACCAGCTACAACCAAGGGCATGAGCCTTCAAGGATACAAAATTGATCATCCCCCAATATTTCTGTGATGCTTTGATGCCTTTGTCTAAGTTAATCTCTTTGCCTAGAAAGTCTCCCCTTTCTTCTTCACTGATTAAAATACTTAGCATATGCCAAGCCTTCTAGATCTAATACCTCCTTTGTATAAAACCTCTAACAGAAAGCAAACAAACTGAAAATAACCTGGGACTTTGAATTTCATAATTCACCCTGAATAAGTGGCTAATCGCCTTCAGTTTCTCTGATGCACTCAGCAACAGCCATCTAATTCCATTGCTCTTATAATTACTATTTCCCAAATGCTTGAGAAAATACCCTGTCAGTGCATTCTCTTCTGCCAGTATCCTACCCTGGCTCACTTCTGGTAGCAATTTGAACATTTGCACTCTTACCAGATGCCCAGGGCTTTGGTACTGCATCTACCACTAGCGATGAGCTCTTTATTGTCAGCCAGCCAGCAGGTGGACCAACTTCATAATCCTATTTTAGATTCTGCTTTCTCAGTTGCTTCTGGCACCAAGCATCTTAGGTCAGGTTTCCTGGGAAACAGACTCTGAGACTGAGAATTATATGCAGGAAATTCACTAGGGAGTAATCTTGGGAACAATATTTGTGAGGAAGTGAAAGAAGCAGCTTTGGGCTGAGGAAGAAGATGAGCTAAATGCAGCACAGCAAAGTCCTCAGTCAACCCCATAGAGAAACATGTACAAAATAGTCCTTCAAAGTAGTTCCAAATTGAGGCAGGAGCGCCCCTGCTCAAATGAAGGTTGGCATGTGGGCCACTTTCAAGGAGAAGGTCTAACTTTGGATGGAGCAATTTCCTTAGACCAAGCATAATGGCTGGGGAGAAACTCAGCTATGAGTGATTAACAATTATCACTCCAGGGTATTTATGGGAATAGTTTCTTGGACTTGATGAAGGGTTGGGCAGCAAATAGGGCATTATAATATGGTGGTCTGGAGTTGCTACTTGAACTTCTAATAGATACCACAGGCTTAATATATCTAAAGCATTTCACTTGTGATCTTCACCCCCCAACACCATGCCTATTTTGAAAGCCATTAAAATAGATCTATAAAGTCTAGACCATAGTTTTTACTTTATTTCCTGTCCTGATCTCCATTTAGTATGCCAACAAGTCCTCCTGGCAATAGTCAAAAACTTATTTTGAGTCTGGTTCATCACTTTTCTTGTTTACTGCTACTATCCTAGTAAAACCATTTTCATCTCTTGTCTGTTTTACTGCAACTGCTTTTTAACAAAAGTCCTTATCTTCTTGCCTTCAGTTTCAATGTGGCAACCACAGTGATATCCTAAAGATACAAATATGAACATGCCATACATTCAATTATATATTTCATGACTTTGCATTGTCATTAGGAAACAAATAAACAAACCAAACTCTGGTTTACAAGGTTCAGTATTTTCTGATCCCTTCCAGGTTCCTTGGTGGTCTAATCTTTCTTCTTTCTCTCCTAGCAGTCACTATTATGACCTATATAAAATTTCCTTTTTGTCAACAAAATTTTGATAATTTTCAATTTTCTCAGGATATCGATATTTCTAGGTGATGGAATGGGGTAATTCCAGTCAGTTATCACAAATCTCTGGTTTTCCAGCTTACCTGCTCATAGGTGGGGAGTGTTTATGAACTATTCCAGGCCAATAATACCAAAAGGAATTTTTCTAGAGGGCTTCTGAGAAGATTCATTTTCTTTTTTGTTGAAAGGAGATGATGCAACTGGTACACTGACCCCCTCACCATTCTTTCTGCTGTGAATATAGACTGTCTGGACAGTGCAGTCATCTTGTGACTATAAGGAAAACACCTAGAGGATCACAGAGATTTTGACTGTGCAACTGTTGGGCTTCTGAGACAGTTTCTCATCTGTATCCTTCAAACACTGTGTTCATCCCCATCTCCAAGTCTGGTCTGTATGTTTGTTCTCCTTGTGCCTGCTGTTCTTATCTATCTTCACAGGGCTGGCTCCTCCTTATCTGGGTCTCAACTTACCTCCTTATAGTAGCACATTCCTCCAACTCTTCCTCAGGCACCCTACTGTGGAATCTATTTTAAAATACCAGAATTTCATGAATATCTCTTATTTCTTGGTGGGATATTTAAAAAATCTGTATCTCTTCACTAACTACAAGTGTCAGGACTATAGAGATGATGTTTGCCTGCTCAGTGCTCTTATCCATAGGACCTGGCATGCAATTGGTGCTAAAGTAGGTTTGTTGAGTACATAAATAAATGTCATCAAATGCTAGGTATCTGACCATTCTCTTAACATCTTCAAACTTCATGTGCTCTTACATCTTAAATAGGGACCATAGTACCATTTAGATGCATCACACAGTGCTGTGGACATTGAGATGGCCTGTGGGTGTGGGAGCACAGAGGGCAGTAACCAGTGCAAACTCCCTGAGATCATTGAGTGAGACCTGCCCTTTCTCATTTCTGAGTGTTTATGTTGCAGACATTGCAAGTTCCTCTCTTTTTTATTAGAGTCTTATGTATGCAAAAGAGAGTTATGAGCTTAGAAACCTGGAAAAGTAAAATCAAATGACTTGATTGCAGTGTTTATTGCTGCAGGCGCCTGGGAGCACTCTGGTTGCTGTGTCTGAATGTGGCATTGCTTGGTCTGGGGACTGCCGGAATGAATGAGCTTGAATTTTGTGTACCAGGAGTAAAGTCAACATAGAGGCAGCTACTAGCAGAGTGGAATGAGAAAGGTGTGATTATCTGAGAAAAGTGATTGGGGATTTTAAAATCAGACTAATCATGATAATAAAGTGAGAAATTGGGCTTTATCAACAGGAGGGGAAAAAAACAGAAGGAGGCATTAGGGAAAATGTCATCGAGTTGGTAGAAACAAATACATGGAGCTATTTTTGACTGCTGTTTGCAGAGATGATAATAGGGAAAAATTAAGAAAACTAGGAAGAATGTTTCTTGTTAATTTAAAAATGGAAGTAGACTGGGCAACATCTCTTTTTCTATCTTTCCATTTAAAATATAAAAGCTTACCAAGGAGAGCAAAACTTTAATAATCACCAGAGTTGAACTGGTGGCAATTCTGAGATAGAAGAAGTAGACATAAGAAATAACAACAAAAAGAGTTCTACTCTGCTAACAGTACTTACTTTTTGGAGAGTGCTCTTATCCATAGGACCTGGCATGCAATTGGTGCTAAAGTAGGTTTGTTGAGTACATAAATAAATGTCATCAAATGCTAGGTATCTGACCATTCTGACACATGACAGCGGAAAGGGGACTAGATTGGAATCAAAAGAACAGCTCTTGAATAATGATCAGCTCATTCATCCAATATATGAATTTGCTAACTTCCGTGTCTGGACATTAAAGAATGCTGAGACAATCATGCAGTCACTCCCAGCAGAGAATAACTCCAAGGGGGCTTTGGGCCAGCCAGCTAGCAATTTACAGAGTGATAGAGTGTGATAGTGCTGTAATACACGATGTGTGTGTGTGTGTGTGTGTGTGTGCGTGTGTGTGCAGGGCAGGTTGGGATATGCACTGAAGAACATGATGTTTAAGCCAAGACAGCAAACATACCAAGCTGCTTTGTGCCCCAGAACCTTTAAAGCACCTTCTTTCTCTGCCTGGGGAACTATCCCCCTGACCTACTGATGCCTTGATACTCAGCTTAAAGATCACTTTAAAGATCACTTCCTCAGATCACTTTAAAGATCACTTCTTTATACTTCTTTATACAGGTCAGTATAAGGAAACTTCTTTACAGAAGGGGACACAGTTGACCTGCTCGTCTGGTGTATGTACAGAACCATGAAACCTTGACTAGTGTCCAGCAAAAGAGCAATAAAATTACTTTTCTGAACCTGAAACTTAAATTCTAGAGACAAGATGGTGAGTCCATTGTGGTTCAACTACCCCATGAGATCCTGCCATGGATCGTTTGACTTATTTTACTTCATTCCTAGTATTTTGAACTGTGTCTCAGGGACCTTATGGTATGTTTCTCTTCACCAGAATCCAAGTGTCAGAAGAGTAGAGAGGAGGGTGTGGGGTGCAGTGCAAATGGGAGAGGGGGCCCAATAAACTATGAAAGAGGATTATGGGTGCCTTGGTATTGACTGTGTTGTGGTAACATATATCTGTAGAAATGTGAACTTACACCACTAAATCATATACAATGTTGCAAACCAATGTTACTCCAATAAAAAAGGTCATCAAAAATAAAAGCTAATACAAAAATGGACAAACAAAATGTGTGATCCAATAAAGTTCAGGAATACTGCTGTCACCATGCAACTGACCTGGTGGAAAGTTCTCCTTCAGACCTAATTAGGAATTGATTCCTAGTTTTTATGAAATTTCCCCATTAGAAATTAATACCATAATAATAAAACCAGTAAAGTTCTGGTGTAATAACAGAAGTAAATCTTATGGGAGACAGTAGAGAATTTTAACAAAATCTGGGTATATGTGATGCTAGGAGGGTTTTTATTCTTTCTGTTTTTGGTTAAATAAAAGTGGCAATGTAGATAAATTGGGAAAGGTGTGAAGAGGTTTGATGTCTTTTCTTCCTTCTTCCTTTCTTCCTTTTGTTGACTTTCTGTTTGATTTGTTTTACTTGACTCTGGAGGAAACTCACTTCACTTTTCTACCTCAGGAGACCCATGGAAATGAAGCAAATGAGGTTCTGATCTTGATACTAATCCAAAGTTGAAAGAGACTAGAGAGGGGTTTATGGGTAAAACTCTAATTAGTATAACCCAAATGTCACTGAGTCCCTTTGTGCTGTCCATTCCCTTGCTCCACACCCTTTTTGAGGTATTTATACTAAACAACAACAACAACAACAACAACAAAAAACCCACCCAAACCAGTATTAGAGGCATCAAGATTAAGGTAGGTTAACTGAAGACTTAATGGGGAGACAGGGAAGATTTACCTTAAAACTTCCCATTTGAAAGTTCTGTTCTTTTTCCTGCCATGTATTACCTCTCTTTTTATTCTTAATCCATATGCTGAATCTTTCCATTGCCCTAACTAAAACAACCTCCACCCCATAGATTATATACTTTTCTCAGATAATCCAAAGAAAACTCTGTCCATGGATGGCAGAAGGAATTACTGATAATGTATTTTTCCATTACCTAGAATTGCTCTGTGAGCACACCATCTTTCTTTGGTGTAGGAAAATTCTAGATGACTTATCCCAGATTTGGATCTCCAGATGCTGGCTAGCAAACACTTCCTAGGAGGATCAGTTACAATTATTTTAGATTCTCAAGAATGGTATTTGTTCCTTCTAGATCTTGGGGTATTTATTTTAGGCTTTTATCTTACCCTGCATATTCTTCATGGGCTATTTCTAGTCTTAATTATCTTCAGTGGTTGACTTGTATCATTTCTGGAAAGTTAGGTTTATTGCCTGAAACCTGATATAAGAATAGACTAGGATAATGACTTTTTTTGCTTCATGAACATTTAAATATTCATTTTGTATTTATTTGATGTAGATGGCAGGTACTTTCCCTTTTGTGTGCTTAAGATAGAAGCACACAAAAAATACAGAGAAAATACAGAGAACAAAAAATACTTTTTTTTGAAAAAGAAATGGGTGGGAACAAGCTTTTAATTCCAAACCTTATTACCTGGCAAAAATAATGCCTGTATATTCTATGTACTACATATGGATTTTGTTTTCTGCAGGGAATTTTCACTCTAGTCCTGTAATTTCTTGCTTGACTGGTACTGACTTGGGAGTCATTGTTAATAGTGCTTGAAAATAATTTGTGGGTTCACAATGGAGGTGAGGTGGGGGGGTGAGATGGTGAAGAAACTTGACAATCAGGAAGAACTTGAGGGAAGTGGCTACTTTTTCTCCAATCCAGGCTGGTTCCCAGGCAGGGGCTATTTACTGTTGTTCTTCTAATCCCCAAATTTTACCATGTAAGTCAGCCTAAAATCCTGCCAACCAGAAACTCATGTGAGTAAATAAATACCTGACCAAAGCATGCAGCTGTCTAAGGAAAATAGCCAGTATTGTTACCATTGAATTAATCTCTTCCTCTATGCTTCTATATTGGTTACCTTTTGTTGTATAACAACCCCACATTTAGGGCTGGGTGTGGTGGTGTGCATTTTTTAGTCCCAGCCTAGGGAGGGAGACTGAGGCTAGGAATTGCTTGAGCCTGAGGGTTCGAGACTATCCCAGGCAACATAGCGAGACACAGTCTCAAAAAATAGCTAGATGTGGTGGTGCGTGCCTGTAATCTCAGCTACCTGGAAAGCTGGGGCTAGGGATTGCTTGAGTTAGTGGGGTTGGACCACCCCAGGAACATAACAAGACCTAGTCTCAAAAAAAAAAAAAAAAAAAGAAAAAGTAAAGAAACACCCCCATATTATTTAGAGAACTAGAACTACATCTGTCACATGGCCCCAGAAGGCCAACTTGGTTTGTTCACATGGACCCAGGAGATCTAAAGCACAATAGGAAAGAAGGGCAGTCCCAACACACAAATGTGTTTTGTCTCTGCTGTGTTATATTTTCCAAAATAAATCACATGGTCAAACCCGGGTTTGAGACTGGAGAAGCAGAGTTTACCTGTTAATGAGTGCTTGTACAGTTACAGTGCAAAGACAAATAGAGATATGGAAAGAGTTTGTGGCCATTGTTTTAGTTAACCCACAGCCTGCCTTCTGGTCATCAGTTTTTCATATTCTCCTCACATGCAAAGTATTCCCAAAAATCACCCTAATTATGATGTCAATCTTGAGGTAGAGGTCTTTTGGTATTGATCTGTGTTATTAGTAAACACTTTAACTGTATCGAAGTATCTCATCTTTACTTTCAGGGTAAGGATGAGGTGTTTCCCTTTTTTGTATGTCATGTAAAGTTTATTCCCAAATCCCTTGAAGCCTCAGGTTCTTAATCACAGGATTAATACTCCAGGTCTGTCCCATTATTCTTTAGCATTTACAACCATATAGATTCTTTTCTCTCTATATTATTGACTAAATTGATGACCCTGATTAATTAATAGAAATTGACTTTCCCCTTTGTTAACCAGTCTGACACTGTTTTGATTACTTGTCTAGCCTGAGAAGAATCTAAAGAGGCAGGGATTTTCTATTGTATCCTCTAAATTCTGCTTTCAACAGATCAGTTTTTCTTGTAGTTCATCTTGCTCCCCTACCTACTTTCAATCAGGTAAAATAAGCCAAAACTTTTCAACATTTCTGCCATGAAATCATCGTGCCAGGGTCCACACTTTTTTAAGGCTTTATTGTCTGTTATCTAAGTGACCACAGGTGATAATTTTGCCAATTCTTTCTTTATTTCATAACATAGAGTGTCATTTTCCAGCCTGTTATAACAGGGTTTACATTGCTTTGCCAGTCTCTGCCAACAATTTGTGTGCCATTCTTTTCTGAGTTGCCTAAAATTTTTTTTGCTGTAGTTCTAGGACTCAGTCTGCTACCTGATTTTCCAAAATCAGATATGGTTTCCAAAAGCATAGATTTTCATAGTTATCTTTTAAGATAATATTATATAGGCATTCTAATTCTGGAATCAAATTCTCTCAGTTAGATTTTACTTTATAACAAATCATCTCCTAACATAATGGCTTAGGACTGTCCAGTGGGATTAGCTGGGAACTCTAGGATGACCTCGCTTGGCATGTTTGGCAATGACCTATATGTTTGGGGGGTTGCTTGGCTAGTGTATTTCATTTCCTGTTTTGTGGTGGTTGTAGTTTCCTAAAAGTGACAAAAAAGGCAAGCATTTTTTGAGTGCCTGTTTCTTTAATATTTATTATCTTACTGATCAAAGACAGTCAGATGTCCAGCCCAGAGACAGTGTAGGATGGGGACCACCAGAGGGCATAAATGGCGAGAGTGGAGTGGAGGATTGAGGGGTAGAGGTGGGGGACCATTAAAGTCATTTTGCAAACAATCTAGAAATCTACTGTAACTGGTGTGGCCAGTACTCCTGTTAGGATTGTAATTTGGATTAGGAGGATCCCAAGAACTAGCATATAATATATATAATATATTCAATAGCTGCAGATCTCAACCATGAAGTTAGTGAGATGCTGTGGAGATTAGTGATTGTCAGTCAATTAACGGTTGAGGTCTTCCCAATTCAGGAGGGTCCCATTCTCATCCCTCAGTGCCAGCACATCCTTTTTATGAAGAAAAATAGGTTAGTTGAGAGAACAAGCAATTTTATCCAGAAAAGTCTGAATGAAACCTGAAGACAGTATTATCATGATTATTATTTGATTGTTAAAAATGGACAGAATCTCAAGCTGAAAAAAAAGAATTCCTGTCCCTTTTCCAGTGTAACCAAGGAGTAGGGACTCAATAGGACAGCCAGGTTAATTAAAGACAAAACAAACCTGTTGCATATTCTCTGATAAAAATGGGTTTTCTGTGCCCCAGCATAGTTTATATCTATAACTACAGTTTATAACAGTGACACAATAGTCCACCAGTGTTATATTTTATGATTTAATTTATTGACTTCCAATCTGTTTATTTAAGTAAATATAAAAAAGGACTATGAGAAATAGATTAGAATACACAGATTTTTCTGCATTTTGGATGATTTCTTGAATTAGATTTTTGTAATGGATTTGCTCATTTCAACAAAATGTTTATTTTGTGTTAATAACAAACTGGTCTCCCAAAAGGCAAACCTGGTTACATGGCTAATAGCTGCAGAGTATCAGTTGAACCTTTTCATCTTGGCCTTTAATATTGCTAAATATTTTTTCTAATATAGTAAATAAAAAGCACTTACATTGTTTTCATTTATCTTTCTATGATTATTAGATCAACGGAGTGGTTTTTAAATTTTGCCTGAACCAATTATTTCGTGTTTATATTATTTTCTTGAAAAAAAAAAAAAACCCTAGGAAAGTCAATACAAAAATATTTGTGTCCTCCAAAGTAGCCTAGTTTAGTGGGTTCAATATTCACCTGGTGGAGGAGAGGAAGAAGCTTGGCTGAGGCGTGTAGGTGTTCGGAGGCTGTGGCGCAACTCTCCCTGAGAATGTCACTTTGGCATAAAGCCGGCCTTAGACAATTTCCCTCCAGTGCTGTCCCATAGTTTGGTGCCACATTCTCATTTACAAGCCTCCTGACCACAACCTATAAAGAAGGAAGTTTTACAAAACAAATAATATAACCTCCCGCTCTTGAAAATCGTCCACCAGCCAATATTGTAAAGTTTCATTGCTTTGATTTCTTTTCCTTTGCTTGTTCACCCTCAATGAATGTGTCCCAGCAGGTGCTGGCTGCTTATTTGACCCGCTCTGCGGGAGTGCAGACTCCCGCTCTTCTCATCACATCACCCCACACTGTGCGTGAGGTTACCAAGTCACCTTACAGAGTCACCACCCTCCCCGTGGAAGTCAGTGTCTGAGGAGACTACAGAAGGATCAGGAGGATGACTGAAACCTCTCTCTCATCTTGCCATCCTTCTCAGTGTTTCACAAATAATATGATGTGACCTGTCCCGCTTATTTCAGCATCCCTAGTTCATTCTTACTGGACATTGTCGAGAAAAGTAAAATTGCTGCCAGTGCTTGCTTTTTGGGGAGCCTCTAGCTGCTCCTCCAGAAGATCTGTCCTAGGAGGGGTGTCTAGGCCTCAATAGTTTCTCCTGCAGGGTGAATCCAGAGACCAAAATCTTTTGTTTGGTGAAGTTTTGCTGTGTGAATTATAATATCTGTTTATCTGATTTAGAAAAATTCTAGAACAGTATTATTTACAATCTGTATATTATAATGTATAATATAAAAATAAGATATTTATAATTCTTACAATATTAAGGGAGAAATTGACAACGGAAAGAAAAAGATCTTTTATCTCATCAAACAGAACTATTTTAATAACATTTCCAGTGTTTTTGTATTAACTTTTACAAAGTTGATGTACCTCAATCTTACCATTGGCACTGAAAATTATCTTAATATATTTAATATTTAAAATAACTTTTTATTGTGGTAACATGGGTTTGTGACATTATACTAGTTTTAGGTGGACAGCATTAAACTTTTTTTTTTTTTTTGAGACTAGGTCTTGCTATTTTTGCCCATGGAACCGCAGGCTCGTGTTGCCCGGGGAACCACAGACTCAAGCAATCCCTAGCTTCAACTTCCCAGGTAGCTGGGATTACAGGCGCACGCCAACACGCCCAGCTATTTTTGGAACTAGGTCTCACTACGGGCCCCAGGCGGGACTCAAACCGCGATCCCTACCCTTGGCCGTTTCATAGGCTGAAGCCACCGTGCCTGGCAACAGCATTCAACTCTGCCATCTTTTAGGTACTACATCATAATTACCACTTTACACTTGACCGTCTGTGCCCATTTCAGCATGCTTCCCTCACCCCCAACCACCAGTCAGTATCCTCTATCTATAAATTTTTGTTTTGTTTCTTTATTTTCCACATACAGATAAAATTGTATGATAATTATCTTTCTCTGTCTGACTCACTTTATTTAGCATAACTCCCTCCAGTTCCATTCATATTGCCACAAATAGTAAGATTTCATCTCTCTCTCTCTCTCCTTTTTTTTTAGTTGGGTAGTATTGCATTGGATATACATCACATCTTCTTTGTCTACTCACCCATCATTAGACTCTTAGATTGTTTCCATATTTTGGCTATTTCAATTAATGCTGCTATGAACATATGTGTGCAGGTCTTTTTGAATAAGTGTTTTTGTGTTCTTTTGATAAATACCCTGAAATGGAATAGCAGAATCATATGGTATTTTGATTCTCTATTTTTGGAGAAATTTCCATGCAGTTTGCAGGTTTGTTTGCTTCTGTATATGTACAAATAAAGCTCCATGTTGTTATACAGTATTTATGTACATAGACGTGGTGACTTAAAAAAATTAGGTATGACTTTGCCCCTTTACCAGTGGCTGACCCAGAGATGCACAGGTCACCATACAGTGCTAAATGTCACATGATGGGTCCTCTGGGGCTGCTTCTAGGTAGATGACCAGCAAAGGCAGAACCAGGCACATTGGTGAGTGGTGCTGCATGTTTGTAAGTCATGCTGGTTACTCAGCAACCATCTTGTTGCCACGAAAGCAACTATAAAACCAGCAAACACACCAAGCCTGGCAAATATTTATTAAGCACTGCTATGTGCAAGATAAGCTACTGTGAATAAGATAAACACATTATAGTCCCTGCTCTCTATAATGTTAGAAGAGACTAGGGAAAATAGAGTCAAATAATTATAATACAAAGTCAGTATTTTGTATTTTGTTGTAACAGTATACTGCCTTTTGTTCTGTTTTATCATTGACATGTGTGTGTAGGTAAGTAAAATCCATCTGTGCTTTGCCAATTAGTAGTTCTAGGCTTGAACCAACCATCTCTCTGACCTGACCAGGTTATCATATATCATTGAGCTTAGTCATTTACTCAGTTGTTTAATGAAGAGGTTGGACTCTTCTAATTACTGATAAAATTACATTATCCATTTTTCTCAGACAAGTGGCAATAACCTGGCATATGAACAATGGGATGAATAGCTCCCTAGAGTGTTATCTATTTATTTTTTCAGAGCATCAAGAAATTATATAAATGTAAAACAATACAATGAGAGATAAAAATGGAAAGTACACAGATATTTGGTAGTCAGGAAAAAGGTAGAAACTAATAACAGCAAATTAGATATACTTTGCAGTTTGTATTTACAAAGAAAAGAGTACCCAGCCAATTCTATGTGGGATTGTAATAATAAAATAGGCATTGTGTCCTGGAACAGAAAAATGATATATCCAGGAATAGATATGAATTGGAAGGTGGCCTGGAGTGACAAATTTAGGACTCTGTAGGGCACAGAGATAATTGATCATCTTCTTTGTCCTGTGCTCCCTCCATCAGCTCAGTGGATCACTGGCGCTGATTGCATGGTGAGTCAGAACAAATAAAAGGAAGCCTCTTACCACTCTCTGTTTTCTGCACATAGATTTATTGCCCTTGTATTTCAGCAACACAGGGACAACTCCGACAAGTTTACAAGCAATGCATCTGTCGTTGAATATATACCTTAGAAAAATGAAATTTCCTCCTTAGAAACCAGTTGTTACCCTGGAGTTAAAGAAAGCAAGCTCCCCTGTACAGCCTTGTCAGCTGACTGGATCCACACTCTAGATGAGGCTAATGCAAAATTTTATGTGACATATCTTTTGATTTATTGGTTGCTGTAGGGCTATTTTCCCCACTTGTCTAACCCTGCTTTGAAACAATGCATTTCTTTAATTATTTATTGGCAATTTATTAGAAGAAAGAAATTATGCTAATCAGACAATCACCATACAAGGAGACAGAGAAGGAAGATAATTTAAATTGGTGTTTGCAGACAGTCTTCCATCTGTAACATTTCTCAAGTCAGATACTACCCTGCACAGAAGTATATTTCTTCTGTGGAAAATTTGGAACCTTATGATTGACTATTGGGAAATTTTCCTTACAGGATGCTTTACTTTGAGCCTAGACCAAATCCTGCCATTCTCTTTCCCTCTGCAGGGCTGCTAGTATATTTAAGTTTCTCAGGGTCACATTTTATAGACCAACTAAGTTTGAGCCTCTATTTTGATTGGGTTAAGAACACTTTAAGATAACTGAATTTGCATGATGGAAGTGACTTTTTTTGAAGTACTGGTGAAGCTACCAGATATTTCTAAACTGCTCTGAAATAGTAGTAGTTTCTTTTTTTCTTTTAAAGAAAGTAAGTGCAAATTCTTGTAAAATAAAACCCCCAAATTACAGTAATTGCCCATCAGAAAAATAATGCTTCAAAGCTGAAAAAATATTTCTCAATTATTTTTTTGACGTAGTATTTTGTTTGACCCTGTTATTCACTAAAAAACAAGATGAAATTTTATTTTTCTAGTTGTAAGAATAGTTCATGCCTGTGTAAAATTTGTATTAGACAAATATATAATGCAACCATGAAAATGTTTATAATAATGTCCCACTCTCAGAGATAATCACTATCAATTTTCTTTGCAATCCTTCATAACTTATTATGCATTCCTTCAACACATTTACAACATGCTTTTTCCTGTGTTGCATCTTTTTCTCAATTCTCAACTTATCTTCATTAAACTTATTACATTTTAATGGCTGAAGTTATGTCTTGTGGATGAATTGTGCATCCTTCTAGCATATATGAAAATGTTTCAGTCATTATTGCACTAGGAAAGCAAGAAGATCAGGGTCCAAAGAGCAGGTCAAAAGTCATGTGGAAATGACAATATTTTGCAATGTAGAATTTGGTAGAACATAGGCATAAAAATACAATAATTAAACATTCAAATGTCATCAACTGCTGAGGTATCATCTAATAAAGTCCAACAGTTGGATCCCCAACAGGTGTACTCTAAATAAAATGATGTTCTTGAAGCTTTTCTTTACAAAATCATTTCTCAAATGTGTACAATTGCCTTGTGCCAGCTTGGAGAGCCCTTTTAGCATCTCAACTCAGATTTCACAGGAAGACTCATTAATTAGGACTTTTTTTTCAGAGAAATTCCTTTGCTAACAGGGAAAACTGCTGACATTAAAGGTATGATAATGGATTTCAGAACTTGTGTGTGTGTGTGTGTGTGTGTGTCTATTTCCTTGGAAGCCAAAAATTTCAATCCCCAATTTTAATGTTTCATTTTTATTGATTTCATGTCTGATGCCTCCAGCTAGATTGAAAACATCTTGAGGACAGACAGTATCGTAGCGTATTATTTGTCCCTCCTTCCCTACCCATCTCCTTTTCTTATCACTCCAACTAGTACACCCACAGACTTTACATAAGACAGTCAGAATACTCTATGTCATTTTTCTCCTTAACTATAAGCTTGAGAAGAGACCTGTTTATTTTGTTGATCATTATATGTCAGTGTCAAGTTCCCGAATATAGTAGGTATTTACTGAATTTCTGAATAAATAAGCGAATACATGGATTTTTTTGGTTAATTGATTAATTCACCGATTATCATCAATACTGTTTAAAAGACACTAAAGTCTTTTGAATGTTTAATTAACCCTAAAGCAGGGGTACTAAATGCATAAGTGGATGATTCTATTTTGCATGGAGGAAAGATTCTGAATCACTTGAACAATTAAAATAAGACATTTGGGAATATTTTATTTTCTGGCCCAAGTTCTATTTGTGTAGAAGTTTCTAAGAAAGAGAGTCAAAAGTATATAGAAACCTCATTACATAGGATATGGTTGAGGGTCAACTGTGTTAAATCTGAAGATTTGTTGGGATCTAGCAGTGTGCCTACCTACCCTGAGATTTATTATGTCTCTTCCTTGGCAATGAGCTTGTAGTACTGGTATCCACATGTCCTTGGGCATGTAGATCTGACATAAAATGGAATTATCTTGGGTGGAGCCTCTGTTAAAACCCTGTCAGAACCAAATGGAGTTGTCTTGTGATGGCTAGTTATTTGTATCAAGTTAATATGATCCTGGATATTTTCCTGAGATCAACCAAATTTCTAATGAAAGTTAGCTAATGTACAAACTATCTAAAAAAATGTATGATACAGTGAACTCAACAGACTCTGGTATTATAACCATTTTCCATTTTCTATTTTAAAGACCATTTAACTTGAGTTTATATTTAGTTTATCAGAGTGTGGAAAGTTTTTAGAGATTCTTGCCTTTAATCATCAAAGCCTTTTTAATATAAAGAAACATTTATTTATTTATTTACCTTGAGAATAGAGTTTGTTAAGAGTGAAATAACAAAACAGAGACAAACTTGGAAAATCTCTCCCAAGGATTTCACAAGACTTACACCACAGGTCATTTCTTTAGATTTGACTGATGATCATTTCTTTACATTTCACTCCATTAAAAAAAATACCTACAGCTATTTGTTGTCTCTTTAAATTGGAATGTACGCTTGCTTGCTTGCCTATTTATTTTTTTCCCTATTCCCATACCTTCTACCTCTGTGACTCTTTTCTCCCTCTTGCATCCCTCTTAACCTCAATCTTCAAGTGATTTATTAGTGTCTACTAGTATTATAAGTAATGCTAAGCAAAAGACTTAGTAATCTAAGTATTTTAAGTTTGTAAAGTTGCCTGTTACATAAATACCCAATATTTGTCTTGGGGTCAGTTACAACATGTAATTGTGTGGTAATTCCCCCAAACACTTTCCATTTTGCTGTAAATGGCAGCACTTCATCTTTCTGTATGTCTTAATCATATTCCATTGTGTGAAATATAGACTATAACTTGTTCTTTTTAAGATTATACTTATTGAGATAAAGTTGGTTTACATTATTGCATCTTTGGGGCCCTTATGTTCAAACTACCACATATGCACATCCTTACACCATGGCCACCACCAATGCCCTGATAATCCTCCACAGTGCTCCACTGTGTGCCCCCCACTTCCACCCTGCCACCCTCTCCTTCTGGTTGCTGCAGTTTTGTAGTCAGTTGTTCGGAGTTTATTATTGGTTTGGCTTTGATTGACTCTTAGTTATGTTTCTTTATATTTCACATATACTTGAGATTTCCAGTATTTGTCTGCTCCTTCTGAGTTATTTTACTCAGAATTATCTTCTTCAGTTTCAATCTTCTTGTTGTAAATAGTAAAGCTTCATCCTTTTTTTAAAGCTGAGTCATATTCTGTGTGTATATTATAAGGACACACACATTTTTTTTGTGATCTACTTCTCTCTCCTGGGGTACCTAGGTTATTTCCATAGCTTTGCTATTTTAAACTTGCAATGCACATAGGATTGTATATATCCTTTTGAATTAGAGTATTTCTATTCCTTAGGAGACAATTTCATAGTGGAATTGCTGGATTAGATGGTAGGTCCATTTTGAGTAACCTCCATAATATTTTCTATAGGAGCCAGACCAGTTTACGGTCTCACCAACAGTGTACAGAGATTTCTTTTCCCCCACACCCTCATCAACACTTGTTTCTGATCTTTTTGACATGGGCCATTCCCATAGGTTCAGTGGTATCTCATTGTGGTTTTGATTTGCATTTCCCTGATGATAATGGTGATGAGCAATTAAAAATTTTTTTTCTGTGTGCTTATTGAGCATCTGCATATCTTCTTTGGAGAAGCATCTATTTAGCTCTTCTGCCCATTTTTTGATTAGTATACCACAATGTTTTATTCAAATCCTCTATCGGTGGGTACTTAGGTTGCTTCTATGTCCTCTCTGTTATTAATAATGCTGCAGTAATCAGCATTTTGAATAAACAGCTTTATATTCTTTGAAAAAAATGCACAGGATTGGGATAATTGGGTCACATAGTATTTGCATTTTTAATTTTTTAAAGTAAATACAAATTGCTTTCCCACATGGATGCCACAGTTAAAATTCCTGCCAACAGTGTATTAGGGTTCTACTTTCTTCACATCTTCTCCAGCACTTCTTGTTTTCATATATGCCATTCTCACAGGTGTGAGATGCTATCTCACAGAGGGTTTAAATTGCATCAGCCTTGTTGAAAATGTTGAGGAACATTTTTCTATGCGTCTCTTTGCTTTCTGGATATCTTCTTTGGTGAATTGTGTATTCAGATATGCTGCCCATTTATTAACTGAATTTTTTAATTGTTAAATTGAATACATTTTCCATATATTTTGGACACCAACTCCTTCTTGTTATATAATGTGTGAATATTTTCCCCCATCTGGTAGGCTGTCTTTTTGATCCATTTATATTTTTGTTTGGTCTGTAAAAACTTTTCAATTTGAGGTGGCCCTGATTGTTTATTTTTGCTTTTATAGCCTTTGTCTTAGCAAGTAAGTCTCCAAAACATTTTGCATTGCCAATGTTTTCTTCTTCCATATAGAATTTATTTTTGTACATGGAGAGAGAGAATGATCTAACTTCATTTTTTTACATGAGGCTGTCTGGTTTTCCCAGTACCATTTTTAAAAAAAATATATTTTTATTCTTTAAATCACAACCTCAGTAAATGGTTTTGGGATAGCTCCCCCTCCATTCTCTCACACCCCACTCTTTGTTGTTTACTAGTCTGTGTTAAGTCCATTAGTCTCTTTCTTTCCTGTGGTGGTGTTCTTTCATTGGGTGAGGGACTGTGTTCTTGGAACCAGGTGAGCTTTGATGGTAGGTTTTCAGTCTTAAGTTTGCATTGGGCAGCCAGTCTATATCTATTTGTGGACTTTCCATGCTTTCTCGTTGGAGGCTGTCTTCTCCAATCCCATCTCTGCTCTTTTGCTGCTTTACTTTATGGTTCTGGAATCAGATTTAGGGGGGCTCTCACCCCCTGCCAGTGTCAGTGAAGAAGTTACTCTGTGGATACAGGTATCTGTGAATGGCCATTGTAGATCATCTTCTCTGCCTCAGTTTGTAGCTTTGCTGTGGGACCGATGCCCCCAGTCTTTGACCTTCCTTTCCTCTCCTGTAGAGAGGGAAGGGGTGCCTTGCTCTCCCAGTAGAATTTGTTAAAGAGAATCTCCTTTCTCCATTGCATGGTTGTAGCGCCTTAATAGTGAATTAAGTATTGATGTATATGTGGATATATTTCTGGGCTTTTTATTCTCTTCCATTGATCCATGTGTCTATTTGACTTATTCACATATTATATATATATTTTTTCTTTTTTTAAATTTATATATAAATTTCACAACATTGTAATCCCCAGGGTTTGCCCTTCCCTCCTTTCCATCCCCCCCCCTTTCCCTCCTGCTCAAAGTTGTGCTCTTGAGTTTGGTACTTAGCTTGTTTTGACTTTTCCCCAAGTCTGTTTATTTTTTTCTCTGTATTCCATATGTTAGTGAAGTCATTTGGTTTCTGTCTTTTTCTTCTTGACTTATTTCTGCTAATATGATTCCTCCTAAGTACATCCATGGAATATTACTCATCAATTAAAAATGACAAATTAGATGATTTTATATTATATTGTTTTAATTATTTTGCTGTCTGGTATAATTTATAGTCAGGTAACTTGATATTTCTGATTCTTTCCTTTTTTGCTCAGAATTGCCTTTACTATTTGAGGCCTTTTATGGCTCCATACAAGTTTTAGTATTTTGGGGTTCAATTTCTTTGAAGAATACTGTTGATATTTTGATATAATTGTGTCAAATTTATTATCACTTTTGGGAGGGTAGTCATTTTGACTAAATTGGTCCTCCTTCTCAATGATCATGGAATGTCTATCTCCCTAGAGCATAGTCTATATTCTTTAATAAAATCATGTAGTTCTTATTATATAAGTCATTTACCTTGTTGGTTAGGTTACTTCCTAGGCATTTAATTCTTTTTGAAGCGACTATGAATAGAGTTATTTTCTTAATTTCTTTTTCTTCCTGTTCATTGTTTGTATAATAAAAATGCGACAGATCTTTGTGTTTAAATTTGGTGACCTGCCAATCTGCTGTATTCTTCTGTTTTCTTCTAATAGATTTTTGGTGGTCTTTTCATTTACTATATATAGTACCACATTGTCTGCAAACATTGGTAGCTTCAATTCTTTTCAACTTCATTCCTTTTATTTCCTGTTGTATGATTGTTCTAACGAAAACCTCTAATACTAAGTTAAACTTAAGTAGTGACAGTGAGCATCTTTGTATTGTTCCTTATCTTAAGGGAAGAACTTTCAATTTTTCATCATTAAGTATTATACTGGCTGTAGGTTTGTGATCTATGCCTTTTATTATGCTGAGGTAGGTTCCATCTAATCCCATTCTGTTTAGTTTTTATCGTAAATGGGTGCTGACTAAATCCTTCTTTGACTTGTATTGATATTATCACATGATACTTATCTTTTACCTATATAGTGTATTGCTTTGATTGCCCTTGCAATCAAATTGAGGTATTAGAGCACCAAACCGTCCCATGCATTATGGAACTCTGGTCCTAGTATCCTCTACTTCACTTGCCCTCTCAGCCCTGATCAGAATAATCCATTAGACATAGGGAATTCTTTCTGGTAAATGACCACAATCTTCCAGGAGATGCTGAAATATATGCATGGTGTTAATTTTTTATAAGGCACTGTTATATAACTATCACATGTATGTAAGAAATAACCATAGTTGTGAAATATGATTAGTGTGGCAAATGTTTGTTGTTATTTCCCATTCTGTATATTCCCATTCTGCTATACTATTGAAATATACATTATATTTTATATACATTTTAGGTAAAATAATTTATTACTTTCGTTCATCTTGATATTTGAGATAAACAAATATTATACTCATTTTCAAACAGATTTATGGCAACTAGAAAACTTTTTGTTTGAGCAAAAACTTTTAAAAGGACTACAACTAGAAGGTCCTCAGTTGAAGGATCATACAATTATTCAAATCCTCATGTTACTTTTTTTAAACTTAAGCTAGATCTGGAACATAAGCTAGATCTGCTACAGTGTAGAAGTAACAGAATTCTAGCTTTAAGTGACTTTCATTTCTTATGCACTCAACATTTTCATAGTAATTTCTCCAAACTATACATTTGATCTTAGCCAAAAGGCTGAGAAGTGATAATTTCTCCAAACTCTACAGGAAAATTCCCTGAAGCGTGAATGCTCTGAATGAGTCATGCTGCCCTCAAGGGAATTAAGTTATTCTTATTTTTTGGGTTGTTGAACCCAAGCAGTTGATTTATTTCCTGTAATCTGTGCTTTTATACTGGCTTGAGTAAGAGAATGAGTGACTTTTCTTAGCACCGTTAATTGGTGAAAACTGTAGGGATCATCCCCTATATTAGAAGCCCCACTATGCTATTCCTGACAGATGGACATGAGCTACATTTTGCACGTTTTCAACAATGAACTAGCTTACCACTTTGGTCTATAGTGTTTTCAAAAAATTTGAATGTCTAGAAGAATTTTCCCCCTTCTTATAGTGTTTTCAGAAAGTTTGAATTGCTAGAAGGATTAACCCCTTCTTTCTCTTACTCTCCTTTTCCTTCTGTTCTAAGTAAAAATCTTAATTGTTTATAGTTCTATCTACTGGCCCTCCAAAGTTAGCTAGAAGGACCCAAGATCTTTCTCCCATACATGAGTCCTTTAGTTGATTGATGGCAACTACCATGCTGGTTCCAGAAACCTCTCAGTTTCATCGAACATTCCTCAAGGACAGGCTTCTTGGTCCTTCACTGACCAAGAAACACTTCTCTGGATCAGTTTAGTTTATAAATGTTGCTTTCATTCTTCAAAATCCTGCCTGGAAGGCAGCTTTGTGGATAATGAACTACCTTCTAAGTCATAAACAGGACAGTTAGGGGTATTCCCCACTTACTGGAAGATCATATCACACCGTTTTACATTTATGAAAGCCCTACACCAGTACCTTTATTTTTATTTTGCTAATTGGAATAAATCTGAAGATTTTAGTTTTATAACTAGAACTGCAAAAAAACATTCAGTGTACTCCAGTTAAAGAGCTAGCACATGCTGAGCAGTGAGAATGGCACCTCCAGACTTCTTCCCTGGGAGGGACTATGTACGCCAGTTGTGCATTGGTTACATCATCTTCAGCTTTTCCTGTTTGTTAGTGTCATTTTAGGCTTTATGTTTTCTTCCTCGGTAGGTTTTTTTTTTTTGGGGGGGGGGATTGAAGTGCTCAAAAACTTTATAAATTAGTTTTTCTTTTTTTTTTTTTTTGCCATTTTGCTTTATAAAAGATTTCCCAGAAATCTTTTTTTTTTTTGCCATATAAACTTATCAAACAAACAAAACATTAATCAAACAGTCCTTTTTCATCTTCAGACTGTGGCTAAAGTGTCATTTGGACAATGGCAAATGCTTAGTGGCTATCCTATTCTGGTTCTCCAAGGACTTGAGTGTAGTGGTATCTAGAAGGTGACCTTGGAAAGCAGGAATGAGTGAGCTGGGACAGTGAGACAGCAAAAGGGGAAAAACCAACATGAGGCTTTTATAAACATTGGGATCTCAATTTTACAGAGACCCCCTCACAGGCACACAAAATACCTCCCAAAAAAGCCCAGAAGCAAGGCCAGGCACGGTGGCTCGTGCCTGTAAGCTTCAGCCTGTGAAGCGGCCAGGGCTAGGGATAGTGGTTCAAGTCCCGCCTGGGGCCCATAGGGAGACCTAGTTTCAAAAAAAAGCTGGGCGTGGTGGCGTACGCCTGTAATCCCAGCTACCTGGGAAGCTGAGGCTAGGGATTGCTTGAGTCTGTGGTACCCCGGGCAACGTGAGCCTGTAGTTCCACGGGCAAAGATAGCGAGACCTAGTCTCAAAAAAAAAAAAAAAAAAAAAAAAAAAAGCCCAGAAGCAGTGAAATTTGTGGCATAGTTTCACTGGATTCATCTCCAATTGGTTGAGTGTTAATCACTCAGGGCTTCTGCCCTTCCAGGCTGTGGTAGTGTGGGACCAGTATGTTTCCTCAGCTTCAGAGAAATACCCAAGAGAGAGAATGCAGTCCTGATAGACCCATGGCTTAGAAGCAGGCTACTCTAGGTCACAGTGAAACTGAGCTTGACTAAAGTATATCCTGGAGCTATGGTGACGGTTTGAGGTGTGAGGAAGAATGTTTCATTGAGGCATACTATAGAGGACTTCTATCTAGGTTGGCATTAATCCAATGATCAATATTAATTGGCTCATATTTATCATTATTTTCTATGAGGATCTTATAGAAGATCCTGACAAAGGTATGTGGAAATTAGACTGTTGATAACTGCTGTTCTGCCATCAGTTTAGTAGGCTTTAGAAATAGGTCAAGGTGAAGTCTATATTATTTTATCTTGCATATTCAAGCAGGTTCTTAAAAACTATGTCTTTTCTAAGTGTTTATAATTAAGTGGGTATTAGTGTGTCTTAGACTTCGCAGAGACTGATGTCCACAGTTGAATGCGCAAGCTTGTGGAGCTAGGACTTCACCTTCTCTCCCCTTCATTCTAAAATTCACTATGGTGCTTGTCCATCCCATCTCTTCTCATCTCTGAGCCATTCCCATGAGCCTTCTGATTTTAATTAGATTATAATTGAGGATGTTTTTGGTAGCTTGGGACCTACTGAGCCTGAAGATTGAGTTGATTTGCTTTAATAGTCTTTTTTTGTGGATATTTGCCTGTCTCTTTGCTTTGAAAGTCCCTGATTGGGTCACTTGACCTTCCCTTACAGGGCTGATAATGTCATCTTCTCTCTAGGACCACATCCTGTTAAGGGGGTTTGGAGATGTACTATGAAGTCAGAACTGATGATAAGTTTTGGTCTGACCTTGAACTCTAGAATCTAATTTCCTGTCTCCTATCTCATTTCCTTGTACTTGATTCCAACTGAGCTGGCTCCTTATTCATCAATTTGGGCTATGTTCTGTTTTTATCCTATTTGTCAGTGGCTAGAACCCTGCCTCTTGTATCTAATAGTGTTGGGGCCTGCTGGCAGAGCACCCCTCGATTGCCCACTTGATTTATTCTCCCTATTTTCTTATTTTATATATTACTGCATTTGTATAGTGTGAACATGTGAACATAAGGAGTGAGGAAACACTAATTTTGGTGAGAGGATTGTTGGGTTATCAGAACAAGAGACTATGGATATCATGGGAGTGTATTTACATATTTGTTTCACCACCTGAGTTTGTATTTGAGTTGATGATGCTAGAAGGTTGCAAGTCAGGTTAACCATTAATGAATTCACCAGCATGAAGCCCCTTTTGATTGACTGTGGTGATAACAAGCATGGTTGGGAGCCAAGTGTGCTACAGGAACTGGAAATGTGGACATGGGGAAAATATGCTTGACAAATGCTCAAGTGCATTGTTGTGTGATTATGTGTGTATTATCAGGTAGATTTCTATACTATGGAAATAGGCAAGCATCCAACAGGACAAAGGTTATGTACTAGAGTTTAGGGGATGATAGGAGAGAAATGACACCAGGGGAGGAATATGGATAAAATCTTTTTTTTTTTTTTTTGGCAATTCTTTTGGTGTAGGCAACAGTCCTTTAAGATCAAATGTGTTCAGTTGAATTCTTTGCTCAGTCTTACACTACAGGAAAGAGCTTTTCTAATATAATACTTCTGCTCAGTTCTTTATATTGATCCTCAGAGAGGAAGCCTGTCAGTCCTTTTACTGACCTCTCCAGTTTAACTTCTTTCTGTAATCTGAATCCTATTGTCTTACCTTGTTCTGGTCACCTGGATTTTGGCTGGTGACCTTACCAAAGTTTTGCTCCAATGTCCTTTTTAAAATTAGATTTATATCTCTAGGAACAAGAACTGTCTTTCTATTATTATATTCCAGAAATTAATATGGCATCTGTATATAGGTGACTGGAGAAGTAAATAATTAACTGTGATATCTAAAAAAAAATCTTTAAATATTTTTGTATCAGTTGATTAAAAAACATGAAAAAAATTTTGTTCAGCTTTTCAGCAGGCAATCTTTTGTTAGGCAAATTAAAACCCAAACCAGAGCCAAAATCATGCTTTAGATACCTCTCAGTAGCATACCACTACTGTCAGGGTAAGGTAAACACTGCTCATGCTCTCTTCAGTCCTATGTCCCAACAAATTCCAATTTTTCCTCTATTCCCAGTCATACCACTCTTCCATAATCTCAGATATACACCTTGATACACCTTGTTCTTCCATCCTCCCTGGATGTTTTGTTACCCTTTCTTTACCTGTGAATTATTAGTTCAACATCACCTTCAGCATCACCTCCTCCAGGAAGCCTTTCATGGCTCTCCCCCCCACCCCCATTATTCTGGGTCAGATGGACCAAATAGTCCAGACCATCTTGTAAGACTGAAGTGAACACATACTCTTTTGGGATGACTTGGCTGTGTGCTCTTTAGATTCCCACCAAAATAATGTAATCATAGTAAGAAAAGGGAGCAGATATTAAAGTGACCACTAATTAGATAAGAAGCAGACTATGGTTTTTTTTAAGTTCCATCTAGGGGTGAACTCTGCCAAGGAATCTTGGAGGGGTTTGAGCAGCAGCAAATAAAATCATGAGGGGAGGAGTATTGGTTGTATATTTAAAATAGTAAAATGATTCTGCAAGATTAGTTATGGGCAGTGTAGCTAATCAACTAAACATGTGTCTATCCACATGCCGCTCATGCTCTCTCTGATATCACTGTACCTGGTGGAGATCTGTGGAGAGAAGAGTGGTGGGTCACCAACAATAAGGCTGTGTTCTGACTGTGTTCTAGAGAGTCAGCTCAGAATAGAATGGGAGGCCATGTCATTCTGGTTTCGGACATCACCGTCACTCCCTACCGTCACCACTATTCCCTTATGTCCTTCCTTCCTTGGAGTGTTATTGAGTCTCATCTCATCTCATCCCTTGCAAGCTTTTTCTCTTTTCTTTCAGCCTGGATGCCTTCTTCACACCTTTCTCCTCTTTTTGAGCATGTCAGTGAAACACTCAAAATCCCTCTCAATTAGACACTAGAGTAGGTCCCCACATTTGCATAACAAAAAACACTCCCAAACATAGGAGTGGCATATCTGGTAGCTACTTCTGAAGCAATTATAATCCTTTATTTCTAAAAGCAAACTTCATTTTTAGGTCCACTAGAGAGTTTCAAGGGGTGCAGGGAGGACTGGGGAATACTTGTGTGAGAGAAAGAACCACATCTCTGGGTCGTAAGACATTGGTTTAAATTCCCACTTAACTACCAGCAGCTGTGCGACCTCAGGTGCACCCCTTAGTCACCCTAAGCTTTAGTTTCCTTATACTGGTTCGAAAGTGAGAATATTAATAGCTGTTGTTACAAGGATTAAAGAAGACAATGCACATTAAGGTAACCATGTCAGGGCACAGCTCAGTGCAGGTGCTCTAACTGTAGGTTTTTTAAAAGAATTTTTCTAATCCTGTGGTATTATTAATCACTATTGTGATGATGTTCTTTCTTATCTTTTTTTCTCCCTTGGGTCTCATAGTCTCACACTCTAGCTGATGCCTAGTATTATCCAGCTTTCTAAATTTTGGCAATTGAACTGTTGTAAGACTACATATCATTATTGTTTTAATTTCATTCCTCTGATTACTCATGGATTTGCGTGTCTATTCATATGCTTGTTCATTTTCTGGGATTTCCTTTACTGTAAGTTGCAGTTTGCAATCATTTGCCTGTTTTTCCTTTGAGATTACTGACTTTTTATTTTGGATTTAGGAGTTTTTAGACATTTCAGTTACTCATCTAGAATGGGAAAGAATTTGTAAATATCTTTGTCAACTCAGTGAGTGCTCTACTGACTTTGCCCATGATATCCTTTGTTGAACTAAAAAACTTAATTCTGCTGAAGGGTATGATCAATTTTTTGCTTCTTGTTTGTGCTTTGGTAGTTAAAGAAGTCCTTTCTTCTCTATAGGTCATGTAGGCTTTCTCCACATTAGGCTTTAGAGTATTTGGGTAATTGTTATGTAATGAATGTATGTTTGTGTTTTTCCAAAACTTATATGGTTGAATCCCTAATCCCCAATATAATGGTATTAGGAGGTGAGCTCTTTGGGAGATGATTCGGTTATGAGAATGGAGCCCTGATGAATGGGATTGGTGTCCTTATAAGAAGAAAGACAAGATAACTTGCCTTCTCCCTCTTCTCTTCATGATATGAAGATGCAACTAGAAACAGTCCTCTATAAGCTGGGAATAGGACCTTGAACCAGACACTATATGTGCCAGGACCTTCATCTTGACCTTTCCAGTTTCCAGAAGTGTGAGAAATAAATGTTTTTTTGTTTAATTCACACAGTGTGTGCTATAGCAGACTGAAGTGATTAAAATAATTATTGATTCAGTTAGAGTTTGTGTTGGGCTTTGCCTATGGTACCAAGCAGGGGTCCTCTTTTTTATCTTCTTATATATCTAGAACGTTGTGTTTCTAGAATATATTATATTAGCTTCAGTACAGTGTTCTAAATGGTGGAATTGAGGTTTTCTTAGAGTTAGGGGAAAGAAGAGTGTGTGTGTGTGAGAGAGAGAGTGAGAGAGAGAATGTGTGAGGTGTATAATGTGAATTGTGTGATGGCTATGAGAGTGTGAAATATGTGAGAGTGAAGATGTGAGATATGTGTATGGTGTGACGTGCATGGGATATATGGTCTGTGGGAATGAGTGTGTAATGTAAGTATGAGGTGAGTATGTGAGGTATGTGGTATGTGTGAGTGAGGTGCTTGTGATGTAAGTTTGTGGAATGTTTGTGAGGTTGAATGTGTGAAGTATGTGCTCAAATCCTCTGAGTATATTTTCCTCTGACCAGGAAATGTCTAGGATTGATGGGCAGAATTCCTCTTTCTCCCAGGCTCAAATGTTGACTTAGGTGTGTGACTTTGGGGGGGTGGTGGAAAGAAGTGGGGGAAAAGATTAGAAAATACTTATCTATTTATTGAAATGAACTCTAAGTTATTCTTTTCTGTTCAGTCTTATTTGAATTAGGATGTAGTTGGGGAACCCTCAAACTATTGAAATGCAACTACCATTTGCATCAACAATCTCACTTCTGGAAATATACCCAAAGGATACAAAAACACTAACTCGACAGGACACCTATTCTCGGATGTTTATTGCAGCACTATTTACAGTAACCAGGACAGGAAACCAAAACAGATAAATGGATCAGAAAACATGGTATATGTATACAATAGAGTATTGCTCAGCAATTAAAAAAGACAAATTTGAGGCATATATGATAACATGAATGAACCTAGAATGAATCATGTGAGCAGAAATAAGGCAGAAAGGAAAAGAGAAATGTGGGATTATATCACCTAAGTAAAAAAAAATTAAAACTAGCTGTCAATAGAACTGAGCATAGAGCAAAATATGGGGAGGTAAGACCACAAGAGAATAAGGTGATGGTTCACAGGGCACAAGGTGGTGGGAAAACCCTGAAGAATATAATGATGTGTGTGTGTGTGTATACACAAACATATATATGTATTAATTGAAATGTGTGTGTAGTCAAATAAAAAATAAAAAAGAAGAAAAAACAAGATAAAAGTCTGTAGAAGGAAGGAAATAGTAAACATTACAGCAGAAATAAACTAAACAGGGGTCCAGTAGACAGTTTAAAAGATCATAAAAGCAGGTGCTTGTCTTTGAATAGCTAAGTAAAATAGAAAATCCTTTGACCAGAGTCACAAGAAGGAAGATATAACTCAAACTCAAATGAAATCAGAAATAACACAGGAAAAGTTAGTATAGTCATAAAAATATCTAACAACTGGTATGACAGAGGTGTCATAGTCTTGTGTACTAGCCATGGGAACAGTAATTGCTAGATATTATTAAATGAAAATATATAATAAAGGAGTTTACAAGTTACAGACTTATTGTTAATTTTACTTGGTCAAATAGAAATCCAGTTACACACTCCTCCTTATTTATGTATATGATATTGATTATGGTTGCTATAATACCGCCTTAAGAACCAGAGGTCAAAAGAAAGCATTTAAAAAAAATTTTCCTGAAAAGGTCCTTGCCCTTAGTGTGACCTGACATCAAGTTCAACCAACTCCAAAGACAATTTACCTGTTCTTTGATGATTCTGTTTTTATTTTATTTTGGAAAAGTTTGAGATCACGTTTGTGGTTCTACAGTCTGATTTTTGAATGTTTTCCTCTTTTCAACTAGATTAGAGAAACTGATTCCAGTAGGTGGAGCTCTTTCTCAATGTTTGTTCAGTTTTTACTGGGACTTGCTTCTTTTTCACATTACTTTTCTATACTGGCTTGGTCATCACTTAGTACAGATTCTTACAATAGTGTCTGAAATTACCATAAAATATAAGTTATATATTTCTGTGAAATGAGTTTTTCTCTGAGATGTTTAATGGAACAGTCATGGTTAATTTCCTTCTGAGATATGATCAAATTCTATAGTTCCCCCTCCTTTGATTATCTGCATCTAAGGTCCCAAATATCTACCTGTTACTCTGAGATTATGTACAGATCAAAGATCATATACTATACCTTTTGATTTGAATTCTACTCACACAGATCAATGATCTGTCTCTTATGTTGTATGGCCTGTGTTGCCTTACCTTCTTGAATACTAGCAGTTTTGAATGACAGTCTTAGAATCTGCAAATGCAGTTGATATTAAAGTACACAGATAGCAAGAGAGTTCTTTCTGGTATGGATAATCAATTTAGTGGATTATACATAGTGCCATGTCTACAGACCTCTCTGTAAATGTGAAATTATGCCTAGGATGCAGAATTAAAAGGAAGAGGTGTTTAGAGATTTTCATGTTGGAGTTGTTACAATAGGCTGGATTTTTAAAATGGACATCCATAAAATCATGATCTAATAAGGGCTTAGCAGGATTTTTTTAAGTGATGTACTTACTTTAGGAAGTACCATCTGATATCTAAACATTGGAGTAAAGATTATACTAACTTGTTAATAAACACTAAAGAAATTTGAAACCTATATATGGAAATCTATAGAAAAATTATACATTGCCTTTAAGCAAATTTTCATGAGTTTTGTATGGAAATAAAAAGCAGTAACTGAAGTGTCTAGTGATGGTGGAATAGGTGAGAGAATAGAAAATACACCACATTCTATTTCCTCTTGTCTTGTTTTATTCCTTCTCCTCATCTCACCCTGCCCCCATTTCTGATGCTTGATTGTGGGCATTACAGAAAGACCCTGGGTATTATTTTTCTACTATTGAACTTGGAGCGTGATGGGTAGACAGTAGCAATGCAGTAGTGGGGTATATTAGGGAAGTTACATCAGGTTCTCTGCTAAGATGTTGAAGAGATGCTAAAGGAAACTGGAAATAAGGAATAGTTACTGCTGTTATAATCCAGTGACATTTCAATATTAAGCAGGAATACTAATAATTATACTAATAATTGTACTAATAATACTAATAATTTTATTACTCTTCTTACTTCAAGGCTAATAAAAAATACAAATGAATTTATTTCAACATCACCCAATGTATTCAATGAACGGTGTTAGCAATAGGACATAGAGGCAAACATGGACATAAATATAATTGTAATATGTTATGATAATTATTATAATTAAGATATGTAAAAAGTACAAGTCATTAATTTCTCCGATTCTTTGTTTCCTTATGTTTTCCATGACTTAATAAGCATATACTGTACTGCAATCAATATGCCAGAGATTTGTCACACATTTTCTAAATAGTGTAATTTCTACAATATGAAAGGAGGCTGTTACTATCTATAGTTTACAGATGAGGCCTGGAGCAGTTATAAATGCAGTGTTCTATTAATCACATTTTATTATCTCTAATTTTTTTTCCAGTGTCACACACTGGGGCATAGAGGTCAGAGGCTGAGTTAATACATTCAGGATATGGCAGAAAATGCTCCAAATTTTGGCTCCCTATTTTCCATGAAATTACCTAATGTAAAATTATCCTTTCCCTTCAGTGGATTTATCAAGCCTACAATAACCATATCAAAAGATGATTTGGTCACCCATTTCCCCTTGGACACCATTGCATTTGTATGACAGAAGGGACTTCAAAAATTCCCTAGGAAAAAGATTCTTCTTTTCTGCTTCATCTGAAACTGCTGTGTTCAGGGACAACCCAGTCTGTCGGGTTCTCAGTAATAGCAGCTCTATGGCAAGTGGTGTCATAAATACACCTAAATATTCATTCTTTGAAAAAGTTAAAACTAATATAGTGAGAGCCAAACAAAAGCATATAGCAAGGGAGGGGGGAAGCAGAGAGGAGGTGGAATCAGAGGAAGAATGAGCCCAAGAGATTAGGATGATGGTTTACAGGTGACATGATCGTGGGAGAACCTTGGTGCATAAAATATGTGTGTGTATGCAATAAAAAAAAAGAATAAATCTTTAAAAATACCTGTATTTTTTGAACATGACTTCTTTGAGAATCTCTATGAACCTTACCAGCAGTTACTCATTATCTCCCATCTTTTTCAACACTGACTTGGAGTCTTGGCAGGAAGCCTTCACATGTCAGCACCACCGGTGGGAGACAGCTCACAGCTCTTGCCCTGCTGACTGCCTCCGCTGTGGATTAAATGACAAAAGATGGATTGATCAGGGCAAACAAAGGCTGTGGTAGCACATCTATTCTGAGGTTTCCTCTAGCAGTTTTGAACCACTGAGGCAAGGCATTGATCTTCAGATTTCCTTGTTTCAAAGTGAGCTCTTATGCTACTTATTGGTTACTACAAAGTGCCTACAATTTCCTCCAGGCAATGTCTGAACTAAAACCCCCCTCTTGATATTCCTTCTTCATGTAGGTCATGAAACCTGGGAGCAATTTAGGGAGTCTCATATTTCTTCAAACTGGTTACACAGAATTAAGCTTCAGTTGGCTTCATAGACTAGATGGAAGTGGTTATTTTTTTTTGTTTCTTGGTGTGACTTCCAATTTTTCTGCTCTCACTGACTTAGAGAACAAGAATAGAAACTAGCTTTCTTCTGGCACAGCTTCAGTTTTCCCACCTATCTTTTTTTTTTCTCTCTCTCCTACTAACTCAAATTTGTGAAAGAGAACTTTTTCTAGGGACTTTTCTGTAATGTTGTTGTATAGTCCTCATCATCTTCATTCCTGGGAGTTCTTTCCTTTTCTATCTCAGTTTACTTGAGGAAGTTAATTTTCATGCTGTTATTTTCTTACATAGTATTCTAGAACCAACTTGGTAAGTAGTTGATAACTATTTCATGTTAAGAACTATTAGCTATATTTAGCTGTTTAATGTTCAGAACGCTGAAAAGTGTTAATTGGCAGTTTTACACCACATTAGATATAGTTCCTGGGAACACCATACTTTGTAAACACCAAAGGTAACTGTGTGTGGTGTTACAAAAGAATAGCATTTGCCCTGAGTCAACCACACTGTTCAATTTCTGTAGGTCATTAAAGCCTAGAACTATTCTTGAGGCAGAGAGTCCTTGCAGGTTTTTTAAAGAGCTTTGTGAGCCTGAGGCTCTGAGATCCCAGCACCTGCTAGCTGAATTTGGCTTTAAGTTAATATTCAAATCAAAGAGGTATGTGCATCTGTCAGGAGGCAGGAAATAGGCCGTGGAGAAAAGCTGACTTCAATAGGTTCAGCTGTCTTCACACCTTTCCTCAATCTTACAGTTAAGTCCGCCAGGGAGGTTAGGGAGAGAACCCAATGCAGACCTCCGCTATGCTGGTTTCCCAAGTTTCTTATTTTGTTAAAAATGAAGCAGATACTAAATTTTTCTGTGTTTTATATCCTGAATGGTTTTAAAATAAAAATAGTGTTTAAGTTACTGATCTAAGGGAATTGATACTCCTTGTGTCTTTATCTTGGGGTTTTGCATTCCTTGGCACTCCAGGCATATATATTCATGATTGAAGGAGTAACTGCTGGGAAATCATGGGCTGCATTCCTTTGGTCTAAGCCTCTGTGATGAATATCCATCCTCCTCGTAAGCACCCACCTCACTTACACCAAGTTTGGGCCATATCAAAACAGCACTGGTTCCTCAATTTCATTATGAATCATTTTACTCTGGCCCTTCTCAGATTTTGCATATTCATTTGTCTCGTAGCTGGTTTTGGTTGCATTGTTTGTCTTCCTGGTTATGTTCTTGCCACTATCTTACCTCCTGGGGTTAGAATTGCTTCCTGGTTTATTCTCTCTACCTCTTTCCTTGACCTGCTGCAATATTTTCTTTGAAGACCATCCCTTGATCAATCTGGGCAGTTCATCCTTGCCTCCAGGATGCTCTGTTTCAGTACAACTTACTCCCAATAATACCTCCTCTAGGCTGGCTGTTGCTCTTTAAGGGAACTAAAGTTCGACACAAGACAAGGAAGGTGACACAGGACAAGAATGTGTATTTGGGTAATGCTTTTTTAGTTCCATTCCCCTCACACCCAGTATGTGCTAGAGCACAGAACTAGCTAACTTTTCTATCATTTTTCCAATTATAATACTGTTCTCAGTCAAACATTAGTCTGCAATAGTTTTAAATTACCATGCATGATTTACAGTGATTTAATATTCCAGAATTCCTGCCATCTTATTATGCTCTGGAATAGAAAGTTGATTGGGAGTCATTTCATGAGTGGAGGAGAGCAATTTAGAATTGTTAGAACATTTCACATTTCTTAGCACTTGGTTTGGAATGCTTTGGTGCCTGCTTAATATAGAAGAATCTGAAATTGCTGGGCAATGAAATTTCAATCAGGGTCTCTACATCTGAGGGAAACTGTCCGACGGATAGGCAGTGAGCTTCTTCGCCATGTTTTCCTTTAGGGAAATCTCTGGCCCTCCCTTGCACTCTATTCTGATGTTTTGTGCACGTTTCCAGTCAACCTTTAACTAGGCTTTGGGTTGCAACAAACTCCTCAGTGATCTAGTCTCTCAATTTCATACCTCAATTCCCTCTGTATTTTCAGTTCTTTCAGAGATAGAAAAGGTCACAACCTACAACAGTTTTGACAAAAACAAACTGCACTGTCCAAACTGCTGGGTAATTATTTATTTCTCTGAAAATTTAAACTTTTTTCTTTTTGGTGGTACATTGAGCATCAGTAGTATGAAATTTGCACGACACCTGGGAATCAAAGTGTGGTCAAATACATGAGCTTTTCCTCAGTGTGTACATTACTAAACAATTTGATCTCAGTTTTATTTTAATTTTATTTCAGTGAATTTAAGATTTCCACTTAGCTCTAAGTTGTGTGAAAGATAGATTCCTAGGGATGTGAAAACTGAAAGACTTGTTTCTCAGTGACCTTTGAGAAATAAACCTCTGACTTAAAGAAATAGTTATCCCCTTAGTTTATTGCTACCTAGTATATTCAGGCATTCCTTAGGTCTGGTGGATGTATTACTGCCTTTGGTAAAATTGTAAAACAAATGAGGGCACTATTTTTTTTTCCTTTATAGAGGAGGAAATAGTGGGGAGTCTGAATTTTGTTTTTAAATCGAAGTACCACTGGTTTACCTCCTTGTTAGTGCTTTGGAAGTGTAGGACTTCCCCCGTAGGTGTAATCACCATAGTCAGCCATCCATGAAACACCTATAGTCCTCCACCAAAGTCCATTGTACTCTCTCTTTTCTCTTTTCCTTCTTCCTTTGTGTGCCTCAGTTCTATGACCAGGTTTAAGGGTTGGTTTTTAAGTTTGTCTTTGTTTGACCCTTTGTTTAACTTCTTTATAATCCACATATACGAAATGCCATCTGGTATTTATTTTCATTTTCCTTCTGACTTATTTGCTTAGCATTATTCCATCTGACTTCATCTATGTTGTGACAAATGTCTTGGGTTTATCTTTTTTGATTGCTGAATAGTATTCCACTGTGTGTACATACCATATCTTCTTGATATGTTCATCTGTTTTCAGACATTTAAGTTATTTTTATAGCTTGGCTGTTATGAATAGTGCATTGAACATAGAATACAGGTTTCATTTCAAGTTCGTGTTTTTGTGTTTTTTGGGTAGATATCTAAAAGTGAAATTACTGTGTTATATGGAAAATTTATTTTTAGTCTTTTAAGAAACTGCCACACTACTTTACAGGGCCTGGACCAGTCTACATTCCCATCGATAGTAGAAAAGGATTCATTTTTCTTCATACCCTCACTGACATTTGTTGTTTCTCATCTTTTTGACATGGATCATTCTCACAGGTGTCAGGTAGCATCTCATTGTGGTTTTGATTTTCATTTCCCTGGAGGTAAATAGTTGTGAACGCTTTTTCATGTACCTTTTGGATGAGAATACTTTTAAGGTGTTTCCATGTTTTATTTTTCTTCCCATCCAGACTTGATCATCCCTTTCAAAATGTCCCCACTACTCCAAAGTAGCATTCTTGTTTTCCACGTCATCTCCTCTCTACTTTCTCTATCCTTTGAAAGATCATCTCAGTGTTTCTTCTTTAATTGGGGTCATCCTAATACCTATTGTTAAAATGTTTTCATTTAACACTTGCCTCCTGGGGATTCTGTTGTCTGTTAATGCATTGATGATACTAGTGGATTAATCTAGATTTCATCACAGTTCACATGTTTATTTTATTTTTAGGTTTTATTTACTTAAGAAATCATACAGTATGATGATTTAACTATAAATACATTTTGAAATGATTACCACAACCAAGTTAATTAACACATGCATCACCCCACATAATTGTCTATTTTGTATGTAGTAAGAACACTTAAGACTTACTCTAGTAGTAAGTGTCAAGTATACAATACAATGTTATTGTCTATGTTTATGAACATGGACCTACTACCCCATGGTACAGAAAGCAAAAACAATGCTACAAGCTTTTGAGAAAAGAATCAGTTTAATGCAGGGTCATCTGGCAGGAGACTGGAGGGAAGTTCAAGATCAGTCTTCCTGAGGATGAGGCTTTGGGCACTATTTATGAGGTTGGGGACAAAGAAAATGCAAGTTATTACAGTCTGATTGCTAAATAGTGGTGTAATCTATATTTGGGTCCAGATCACCACTCACTTTTGAATGGTGTCCCTCTAGCCATGAATCAGGCTATATTCAGTATGAGCACTGAGATGTAACTGTTGGAGGGTATCTGCCATTAACATAGCTGGTGTTTTGCATTGATAATAAGACAGTGTAGCTAGAAAATAGGATCTACTTCTCTTTTGCCTTAGGATTGTAAATTTCAAGAAGGACAACATTATGGAGATTTGACTTTCTGACTATGCCAGGCTGTGGTTGCTAACTTTCATTAGAATTCGTAGTTTTCTTTCAGAAGGATAGAAGGGGAGAAGAGAGAAAAACAAGGCTTTTGTGATGTAAGATGACTGACAAGGCTCTGTTCCTAGAAGAGAGGGAAAACAAGGAGAAAATATATGAAAAGGACTTAGGAGAGAAATAAAGGACTGGACATTTTTGGAAAGGATGAGGACCCAGCCATGAAGGCCAAGGTGGAATGGGGCCTGTGGGTTTTGGCCTGGGCTAATGGACTCATGAAACTTAGCATGCATAAGCTGATTGATGGTGTGTGCTAAAGGTGTCTAAAGAGTTTGGAGATTTGAACTTTGTTTTGGAGCTTGTTTTATCTAGTTTGATTCAAATGTTTTTGGAGAGACCATGAGTACAGCATGAGAAAATTAGCCTGATGTTGATTCCTGTATGTTGGATTTTTTCTACTACCTAAAGTTGAGAGGACACCAAAAGAAAAGAAGACTACATCTTGGACTATGTATTTGAACAAAGCCAAAACAGATACCAAAGGAAGAAAAAGAAGACTGTCCTTCTTTTGGAACATGTGCTAGTAAACTCAGACTGATTGGACATGTTGGTGAGGTGACCAGGGACTAAAAGGACAGTTTTGGACATGTGGTGGGATAACTGGGTTTTTCATGTTTATTTTGTAGCACATATAAAGGGGTAACTGAGGCTTTTTACATGCTTATCTTGCAGTACATGTTTAGGTAATCACTTTCTTACTTGCTTACTTAGTAATACGTACTTTGATCACTTTAAGAGTTTGGTCTAGCTTTGGAATTACATAGCAAAGGCTACAGGAGGTTAAAGAATCCTGAAGTGTTTTTTTTCTTTCCTGTAGTTTGGGAGAGGGTCTTGAAGCAGGCAAGTAGTAGATATTTAAATGACAAAGGTTAACTTGTGTGTGGAAGCTTAAGGGTTGATAAAGGCTTTTGCCCATTTTGTATCAGATTTGGAAGGTAAAAGGTTTTTCTCTGTTCTAGGAAAAGCTGGCATAAGGGTTTTTAAAGTAAAAAATCCTGCTCCTTTCCCCCACACCCCCACCCCATAACATAATCTCAAGGACAGTGAACACTTCTGGACCTATACTCTGAAACACACTTTGTCAATTTAAGAAAGATTAGGATTTTTTCTTCTTTTCCCCTTATTTAAAATAAGTTGGGGTATTTTTGTCCTGTTGCTCCAAGCATTCCCTGCTGTTTTGTACGATCAGTTGAAGCAGGAAATAGCCATCATGATGATCACAGTTTCAACTATACCTACTGTGCTCTACAGTACCTTCTCAGAACTCATTTATGTCCTAACTAAAAGTTTGTACCCTTTGACCATTATCTCTTCATTTCCCCCATTTTCCAGCCCCTGTTAACCACCATTCTATTCTCTGATTCTGTGAGTTTGACATTTTAGATTTCATCTATAAGTGACACCACATTTATGTGGTCATAAACGAGGACAAATTTGGTTTATTTCACTCAGTATAATGTCTCCCAATTTCATTAATTCAAAAATCATGAAATTTCCTCAAAAAATTAATAATAGCCATATAACCCAGTAATCTTACTTCTTGGTATGTACCCAAAGGGGAGAAAAATCATATCTCAAAGAGATATGGATATATCTGCACCCATGTGTTGGTTACAGCATTATTCACAATGACCTCAATGTAAAATGAAGGCATTAGAAAGAAAATCTTATTGCTTGTCACATGTTTATTTTTTTTATTAGAAAAATTCATTTTATTATTTGTCACATTTGTGCTTTAATTGACCCCTCCTCCCTCCTCTGTATCCCCCCTCCAGTCACTCTATCTCCCATTTTTCTGCGATTTGTTGGTTAAGTTGATGTTCAGTTGTTCATTGTTTGGCCTGCTGTTCTCTTCCGATATCTGGTAAATTTTTTTTTGCATATACATGTATATTTATATTACATAAGTCCATTATTGTGTACCCTGGGGCTTTCCCACTTCACTAACATGTGTTAACCATCCTGATCTTTTGTGCTTTTCACTTCCCCCACCTTCTTCCCCCTCCTCCTCTCTCGCTCCATGGTTCAGTCCCATTGGTTGTTTTCATTCTTTCTTGTTAGTTTGTTTTTCCCTATAGCCATGATATAAGTGAGACCATCATGTACTTCTCTTTTTCTTTTTTTAAGGAATATAAGCTATTTTATTTTTTAAATTCATTTTATTGATTTGTCACAATTGTGCATTAATTGATCCCTCCTCCTCCCTTCATATTCCCC
>PVHY01003425.1:0-108059 GCA_004024945.1 Uropsilus gracilis
GGAGGAGAAAGGACCATGGGGCAAAAATACCTTCTATGCTTTGTTCTATCCTTGTTCATCCCATATGATTTTAAGAATGAAAACAACAACAAAAATCTTTAGAAAGAGCCATTGGGACAAATGCATTTTACAGAACATAGTTTCATTGAATTAAAAAAAAAAAAAACTAAACAAAACCCAAGTTGTTCAGTGGGTCATTTTGACTGAAATGATGACAGGGTTTACATAAAAATTCCCAGCTACTGGATTTGGGTGTTAGTCATCTTTGGTGCATCCTGGAGTATTTTGCAGTTCTTATACATCATTACATATTCTTTTCCAATTCCTAGGTATCTTTTAAACATTTTTTTGGCCTTTAGTATATAATATATGCAATATGTAGCATTACATATTTTTATATATCATGGTTTGTTACAAAAATAGTTTTATCTTTCATGTTTAAGCAGTTATTTCCACTGACTTTCTAATTTCGGTTTTTACATTTCTAATTCATATTAAAATATTTCTACACACTCTAAGTCAAAAGGGAAGTAGAATAAAAGAAATATCTAACATCAGATAAGTTGCCTAAATAAATCATGAAGATTAAAAAATCACACAATCCCATTTTTGTTGACAGATAAGATGGAAATTACATATATATATATCTTTAGACATATAATTTGCATCTTATAGAAATATATAGATGCATATATAAATACATCTATAATGTGAAGATATTTTATATTTTAGAAAAAGACCTCTAGAGATAATACAAAAGTTAAATGATTACATGAATAAACTCTAGTTTTTTTGTGCTCTTCTTTCTTCATTGTATTTTTTTAAATAAAGCACCACTTCTCTTAGAAAATGGGGAAAATATTAAAAATAACTGGTTTTGAAAGATGAGATTTTTACTTTAAAAATATTAAAGACAAATATGCTTGTTCTGCTGACATAGCTGTTTTAGTTTCTGTGCAAGGGGAAAAAGTTCTTTTTTAGCTAATTCACTTTTGCTTGATATTTGAATTATTTTAATGTTTTCCCTATCAAAAATGAGAGAGTGGACATAGCTGTTTATGAACAAATTAGAAATACAGGTTAGAGTAGGAAAATAAGAAAAGTAGATATTGTACATTTTCATCATTAAATATGATTATTAATATTCCAAGTAATCAAAATAGCTACTACATGGCTTTAGAGTGAAGATCTTATTTAAAATGAAATCATATTTAAAACTTATTATTATGAGGAAATAATTGGCATAAATAATCATATTCCATTTATACTAAAAACATGTATTATATATATTTTAACATTTATTCATATTTACATTTATATATGCAAATTAATTAACATCATTTATATTTGCAGAGCACAATTATTTTCATCCCCTCTAAGAATGGAAATTGGGCAGTAACAGAGGAGGACTTCCACTTTTACCATATATATATTTTAGGATTAGTTATATTATATATAAATATATATGTCTATGTTGCTAGAAGATGCAGCTAGTATAAAAGACCTACATAACTCTTTTAGAGATTACCTTTTACTTAGGAGACCTCTTTTACTTAGGAGACCTAAATAACTCCTAAGTATCTTTTAAGGAAAGATATCTCTTTTCTCTCCCACTCCCTCCACAGTGAAGAAAGAAAGGGATAGTGAGAAGATAAGAATTATTGAAGATCTAAAACATGTTCAGAGGTCTTTTAATCTCATATGGATTTAATTTTCATGAGGTAAAGAGGTATATCTCTAGCACAATTTGGATTGGTTTTGCCAGTCTACTTCCATGACTTAGACATGAGTTGAGAAATATTAGAACTTTCATTATGAAAAATACTTCTCATATGTATTTCTTCTGTATGACTTGTCCCTGGAAAGTACAGAGTGATGACCATAGCTAATGAGTTAGGACATAATGACTACCTAGTTGGGCTTTTCTTTCAAAGATGAATACATCTAAGTACCTCAGGTTGACAAATTCTTGTCTATATATGCAAGATGGATTAGGCAATTATCCAATAAATCAGGGTGTAAAACCTATTACAGAGCAAAGAAAGAGGTGAGGGTTGTTTCTGTTTCTAAGATTGATGTTTTAAATTAGTTCAGTGTATTATCGTCTTCATTTTAGTAGCACAAGAATGCTCAAACAAATACTTTAGCTAATGGACAAGTGTCTTATATACAAGAGCCTTCAATGGATATTGCAATAAAATGAACTTACAATAGGGATGCTTTCAAAAAATTATATTCATCTAAATCTATCATGCCATTTATTCTATAATGTTTATTTAATGTTTTATTATATTTCACTTACTCTTTTAAAGGTAAAAATTGCTTTTAGTAAATTATTCAATATTAGTCTTTGAACCAGAACTTTGTGGTAGAAAATAACAAACCTATAGAACTGTCAGTTTGATTCAAGCATGATCAATAAAGATATGAAAAATTCCAGACATCTACATCTTCAGAGACAACTTAGTTTATTTAATTTTTTCTAATTTTTTATTATTAGTTTTTAAATCATTGTATTCCCCAAAGTTCTCCCACCACCATGTCACCTGGAACCATCCTCTTAATCACTTGTGATCATCCTTCCCTGATTTCTCCCTCCCTTCCTCCCCATCCCTTACTTCATACTTTAGTTCTATTGTCAGTTTGTTAGTTTTAGTTTCTTGACCTTTTGTTTGTTTTCCCTATAGCCCACATATAAGTGAGACCACCCAGTATTTCTTTTTCTTTCTGGCTGATGTCCACTAGCATAAATTCTTCTAGCTTCATCCATGTTGCTGTGATCTTAGTTTAAGGGAGTCTGAGTGACTTTTGTATTGTTGTCACTCTTGTACATGTCAGTTATATATTCTACCATGTGCATCTCAAATAAATTGAGTGTGCATTTTCTCAGTCTTTTCCAGGATGTGCTTTTATGCCACCTTTTTTTTTTTCTAACAAAGAGAAAACCAAAGATATTCTGTAAACCACTGGTTACACAAGTTTGCTACATAAACAATTCAAGATATTAAAGCCAATGTTAATTTTAATACACTAACAAATAATGCTTAGAAATTGCATATAAAAGATACCATTTACAGTGGTGCCAAAAATATTTCATTTAGCAATAAATCTAAAGCAATGTTCAAATCTCCTATCAAGAATATTTTAACACATGAGCTGAAAGATATCAAAGAAAACAAATAAATGGAGAGTTAGACCATGAGCATTGATATGAGACGTTCTCAATATTATATATATTTTCAGTTTTCTTCCAAATTAATTCAGAGATTTGGATATTTCCCAAAAATTTTCTAAAAGTTTTTCATGATACTAGATAAGCAGATTCAAAAATGCATATGGAAAAACAGAAGATCATAAGTTACCTGCTTATTAAGTTACCTGCTTATGATTATCTGCTTTTTAATTCATGAAGATCTGCCATACCAAATAGAATTCCTATTAAATAGCAAAGCAGCTGAGCTTCAACTCCAGCACCTCTTCTCTAGAGGTCAGAGGGTAGGATTGGAAGTTCCAACCTTATAATCAAATGGTTTTTTGGATAGGTAAGTAGTCCCCACCCTTTGGTGCATACCAACTTAACAAATGTTCCACATAACAAAAGACTCCTTTTATCACTCTCTACTAGTAGGATGCTCCAAGGATCTTAGGAAGCTGTAAGCCAGGAACTGTAGATGAAAAACAAATATGTATGAGGAATACTTTTTTTGTAAAATGAATGACCAAATATGTTTTTCTTATAATTCACAATATCACATTTCATGTTCAAGAGATTGGAGTTTGGACTCTCATTAATCATTGGTTCTTGGGAAACAATTTGGCTTTACCTAGGAAAGGTAAACATGCACATTACCTAAAACAAAGCAGCTCTACTCCTTGGAATACACTTTAAGCAATATACTCTAAGGAATAAACTCTGGCTTCTACACACCAGGAGAAATGCACAGTAATGCTCATAGCTGTTTTCACAAAAGCACAAACCTGGAAGCAACTTTAGTCTCCCAAGACCAGAATGAACAATATGAGTCTCACAGTTAAACTGCATGCGTGCATGCCAGAAACTTAACACTGAACAATAAAAGATAATCACAAGCACACAAATCTCCATATATATGTGGTATGACTCCATCATTATGAGAGTCAACATCAGGCAAAGTACATTTTATGTAGTTTAGGACAATTAAAAGTTTTACATAACGTAATAGATTCAACAGAGAATATCAAAGGTATTGAAAATGTACAGAGATGACTAACTTGGTATTTCTTCTATTGCTAGTCTTTGAACATTATGTATCATATAGATGTTTGAAATATATGTAAAGATATTAAAATAAAAGAATGTCATAAACCAATTAATGAAGCTACAAAATGGTTTCCTTTTTAGACAAGTTACTAAGAGAGACTAAGGAGAGTTTCTCCTCTACCTAAAAAGTATCCTTTCAGATGGTAATAAAAGACTCATGCACTTTTAAAAGTCATTTAAATATTGTTTTCAAGGGGTCATGTTTCCTTGGTTGCTTGTTTTTAAAAAGGAACTCAAATTTCTGTTGTTGCTGTGTCATCTCAATAGTTATAGACCAGTTTATTTCTCCTAAGAGTGAATGACTATTGGATCTATATTTGGTTTTCCTATTTTCTTTTTATTTCAAACAAATTTGTGCTATCATTTAAAAAAAGTGCATCACTTAAACATATTTTTTTAAAATGTTCAAACACTAATTCGCTATCACTAGAGATTGGTGAGGGGTGATGAACAGGTGGCTGGATGTGTGTAGGTTAGGGCACCCATTCAGGGTCCTAGAGGCAGATTGTGAAGTGTGCCACCTTCTCATTCCAACTTGAGTCAGTGAGGAAAATCAATGAAAAGAGGCGCAGGGGAGGGCACTGTGGAGTTGCAACAGACTGCTGGCCAGATGGACACTGTCTGGGAAAGACTGAGCCAAGACTTGGCCATGACTCTGGGCAGGTCTTGGCCATGACTCTGGGCAGGCCATTCGATCATTCGATGCCTTGTGTTTCAATTACTCCAGCCCAAGGAGGAAAGAAAATGCACAGTCACTGAAAAAGGGGACACTACATAAACTGAGACTTCTGAGATGAGATCTTTATGAACATGAGGATGGCTGGTGGAGGTAAAGTCTTCATGACAAAGCCTGGGTCACTGAATGTCAGCAAGTTTATTTTTAAATCATTATTTTTTTTCACAGTGGCACTTCAGAATGGAAATCATTGACTTGGCAGGATATCAAGTCACACACTGAGCTACAAGTGTGATATGCTAATCATGTCCTTACTGTTGTATAAAAAATTTCACAGCAGAAGAAACTAATATCACTGATTTGCAGGAAGACGTAAGGAAATCACTTAGGTTATGGACTTACTCATCTTGACAGCTCTTTTAAAAGTAAGCAGAAGGCATTGCTGCAGAGACACCTTCAAGGAGCTGTTTTCATTTAAAGAGAGCAAACAAGCATTGAAGAGTAGATGGGCTAAGATTTGGGAGAATCAAGGAATTTCAAGAATAAAAAGGCAAACAGGTAAAAGTTGTCTTCTATTTCATTTGAGAAGCTCGAAATGAAATAACTTGTCTTAGATAATGGAAGTGAACACTTTGATGCAGACACAAAATTGTACTAAGTGCTCATTACAGTTAACGGTGCAATTTAAATACTCAAGTGCATCAATGGAAAGAAGATTTAAACAGCAAGCTTCATTGCTATTTGCTCCTAAAAGAAAATGATCCCTACAGATTACTACTTTTCGTTGAAGTCAACATGGAGATGAATAGTAATTTTGTAGTTTGAGAAGATGAGGGGTGTGTGGGAAACTGAAATGTGAACAAAACAACATTTGGGCTTTCTTCCATTGTTTAAGGATACTTTGGGAATTCTCTGCAACTTTGTTTTTCATAGTTGCTTAATAAATAAAAATACAATACATATCCTGCATGTTTGGGGTCTGATTCATGGAATGGTACTAATTCACCTTAGGGACTCTGTTTGACTTAGTCCAGGGAGCACATCTTCTAAGCATCTGGAAACTGCACTGGCAATTTTCCCAAAGGTCAAGGGTTTTAGTTATGTTGCCAATCATTTACATGGGCCAGTTTAAATTATGCAGCCATCTGTATTCTTATGCACCTAGATGGAGTAAAATGAATCAACTGTCTTGAAATGTTCATCCTTGATATCCTTCTCATGCCAACTTTTATTCTCCTAAAATAAGCAGTGTCCAGACATGCTAACACTTTTCATCCAGATGTCCATCGATACTTACTTGCTCTGCTATTCACAACTCTGCCTTCTCAGGTTTGTTCACCAAACAACCATAGGCAGTTAGCAACATTGTTGAGAAAGAAGGTTCTGGATGTATACTGATTGGGTTAAAATCTTCACTCTGCTGGTTTGCAAAGTGTGTAATAACACAGAGAGAATTTTCATTCCTTGCGTGTTCGTTCCCACCTTTGAAATTTCATGGGGAATAATATATCCTTATGAGATTATATGAGAAAAAAATGTACACCACACTGCTTGCCATGTACTTAAGTGCTCAGTAAGTGTTAGGTACAATTATTAACACTATACATTATCAGGCTACTCAAGTCCACTCTAAATAGAACCACTTTCTTTGGCAGCCTCAACTCATCCAATTGTGATGAATGTCAGAAAGCCTTGCAAGACAAAAGGAACTAGAACAAGGAGGTTAATTTTCCAGCTGTAGGAGTAAATTCACGGAGTTTCAAAAATATGGGAACTCTTTAGATGGCATTCAGCCTTGGTAATGTCATATGAATGCCAGATGAGATTTAACTGAAACTAGAGTGGGAGAAAAGCAAGAAGAAAATATTTAAGACTGATGGCTCAACTGTCATCAGAGGGGATTCCACGTAGAATTTCCATTGATGTTTTGGGTTCCTGGGGATTTTAGTGGTATGGGTGTCACAGAAAGCAAATTGCAGGGGCAAAGAACCTCTGATTTGGACAGAAGAATACATCACAGGAACACAGACAGCAAGTACTTAGGTTATTTTAGGTCATGAGAAAACTACATCAACTAGGATATATATTACAATTAAAATTTGTAAAAATTAGAAGGTTGCCAGTTCATTTGTGGTGGTACAATGGCAGAGGTGAGAAAATTACAATTTAATGATTTTTTTTCCTAGGGAAGATGACTTATTTCATTCCTGGGAATTAAATTTGTCAATAGGAGATATTACCAGTCCTGAGAGGCATATGCTATTCCCTACCTAATTTTATAAAACATCTGAACTGCATCTTACATACTGATAGGAATATTTAAAAAATAACTGTTCAGTAATTACATAGGAAGAGTTTTCCATTTAATCTTGATGCCCAGCGTTGCCACTATCATTCTCCCAAGGTTTAATTTTTGTGCAAGTCACAGTCCTGAGAGAGAGACTATACCTAAGAGAAATGGGCCTTTTTGTCTGCTTTTGTCAGAATTAAAATGTGCTCATCTAATAGAATAGGAGATAATACCTAGCCCCACAATTTTACTTGCCCATCTGCATCCATTACATAAAGATAAAAAGTTTTCCAATAATTAGGTCATGTCCTTCCCGATATTAAAGTATCTTCTTTAAACATGCAAATGTACTTGGTGAGCAATGGAAGTTGGCCAAATTATTCAAGAACAAATGCGAAAATGAGTTAGTTTAAGAGAGCACTTTTCTTTGGACAGGGAAGACTGGGGAAACACTGAGAAGGAGCCAACCTTTATCTTTTGAAAAAGATAAAGAGCATTGATGTTTAATCATGGACCCAAATTTAAATAAAACAAACATTCATTTTCTGCCTTTGACACTTTCTGGTAATATTAAATGGTTTTAAGCAAGTTAGTTGAATATGCCATATCTCCTATTTTCCACATAAAAGGGGGAATTTTTAGTTTTCATTGTAAGCTTTATCAAAAAACTAATTAGCAATTATTACTATTATTGAACAATTGATTAGTCTTCTCAAACACAACTGAATATAGACTAAAAACTAACACTATGTAGGGCATGGATATAAATAAATGACTCAATTTAAGACAGAAAAGAAGAAATAAAAATATCACAGCAGTGGTCAAATGACATCCAGCATCAGAAGGAACATGAGATTGTCCCTCTAGAACTGCAGCTTTTTAGACCTGCTTCTTGTTGTGCAAAGTCCTTGGTTGGCTGTAGGTTTGTCCTGGGTAATGAATGCTCAACTTCCTTGGGCAGGTTGTAGCTATATAAGACACAGGTCACATATGCTAACAAAAGAATCTGATGAATTGTGTCTTCTAGAAGTTGTTTCTGAGCTACTAATTTGATGTTAGTAAAAAAATTATTAGGATGTCTACTTTGCTTTTTGTATGTTTCTTATAAATAAGCATATTTTCAGGCTTCTTATTACTATAGCAACGCAAAATGAAAACTACAGAAAGAAACTAAAGGTCTACTTTAGTTTTCTTCTAATCGTCTTCTTATCTTTTACCAGTACTCTTCCTCTTTCCTCACCCTTTGGTGGAGAAATCATTTGTGATTAATTTATTGCTGAATACCTTGAACACTTAAAGTGAACAAACATATTCTCTGGGTAACAATACTGGGATAACCAAATACCCCTTTTATCTTTCACATTAGCTATAGCTTTGGATTTAATTATACTGGAAAATTCTATCCTATTCAATTAAGCATCACCCTTCAATATCAACACTGTACTTAACTCCGATATTGGTGTAATTTTAACCTTCTAAGAGAGTTGGCTGGTATGAAATTTCTATCCACCAAGTACATGCTTTGACTTGAAGAAATGTTCTTTGAAGAGTGTCTGATTACTTTCAGTGGTTAGGTCTGTCCTTTTTGTCCTGACAGAGCTTACTTTTCCATTCTTGCTGCCAATTTTTTTTTTTTTTTTGCCATTGTAGGATTTTCCAAACTATTGCTTGGAAGCCAAATTAAAGGTCGTGGGCAATTTTAGCTTAAAAAGACCATGTAACAGATAGAATGGAAGTTAAGACTGAGTTCTACTAGTGAACAAGTTAGGTCAGATTTATAATGACATTGGAGAATATGGATAAAACCAAAGTATTGGGGTTTTTCATTTGGTCATTAATCTCTAAGTGAGACTACAAAAAAAGCAGGATCTGCATTTCTATTGGTAGAGGAAAATTTATTCTAGATTTAAAAAGAGAAACATTCACAAAACCTAAGAGTTTTAAGGAAATGGAATGGGTGTTTAATTACTCTGTGAATCTAAAATTTGAACCACATCATTTTCTTTGTTTATACTGAATGAAAGTGATCTTTTATAGGACCAACCTACCCTTTCTTTTTACTTCTTGGCACCTTACATTTTTCAATATGTTGCTTTAAAAGTTTTTCCTTCCTACCAACAGTTTGAGTTGTTAATGAGTAGAACAAGATGAGAAAAACTGATCACTTTTGGGGTGATTTAGTTACTTTCCTCCTATCCTATCCCCACTTCCCAGAGCCTCCCATATGTACTCATGAAGACACCACTTAATCTCAACCTCTGTTGCTGAAAATCTGCAGAAGTACAAAGTGACTAGGATATAAAAAAGAACTGTAAGTCAGAAAGTCCCACTGATGAATGGAGAAAGGGAAGAAGGTTTTGGAAAGTGTAGGGACATGAAAATAAGATATTCTACCTTCAACATCTTTCTAACTCAGAGAATGAAACATACTTGTACTATGCCTGTCCAGTGGGAATTTTCCTGATCTTTCTCTCTTCAATTTCTCCTGTTACGAATCTGGAAGAATAGAAGTGCAGTCACTGAGGAAGGAAGAGAGAGGGGAAAGGGAGGGCGGTATCATTTCTTGTCCTTTAACTATATTACAATAAACCTATCTTTGAATGAAGATCAAAGTGCTAATTATTTTATGAAACTGAAGACTTTATTTAAAAAACAGTATGCATTTTCACCTTAAAAGTCATCACTAAACTTTATATTGCCCAGGAATGCTCAGAAAATCATGGAATTATTTTTTTGTTCTGGTTTGTTTTAATTCAAGAATAGGGTAAAATAGACTACTGGAAAATTTACTGAAAATAAGAACTCAAGTAAATTTGCTTGGTGATAAACATCAGATCATCATGGTATTTAAAGAAATCCTAGAAATCTTGGCTTTCCCTGAAATGCAAGAGACTATAGAAAATCTAAACAATCAGGAGTAATTAATGTCCTATTCATGTACCTATTTGGTCATCTGTAATATACTGCTTCAAATAGCTATTGATGAGTATGACTTGAACTTGAACAGAGAGTAAATTATGGCTGGTGTAGTATTCAGTTTCAAATGGTATTAAGTTTCATCTGCTGTTATGAACACATGTAAATGCTGAAAGCGATACAAAAGGACTTTGTGGCTTCCTGTTGCTGACCCTAGAATGTGTTACAACTTCTCAATATTGAACTTAATTGAGTAGTTCTATCACTTGATATACAAAGTCATAGGTCATATGATCATTCTTGAACTTTGCTTTAAGTAAAATGTTTCTTTTTGTTGAGTCAGCACCTAACATTCTCAAAAGAGGAAGTATGTATAAATGATATGTACACAGCTTAAAACATAACTAGTTTTCCAGAATGCATTTCTACCTCCAACCCAAGAAAAGTCCAATGTCAAACAAATTGAGAAGAATATGTTTGCCACTACAAAGAAGGGATAAGATGTATGAGGAACTCTTTCAAGCATATGTCAGTCACTTGGGTGATAGGTACCACTGCTGCAATTAGGAAGATAAGAGGGATTAGGTAGATAGGAGTTTGATTACAGTTTTTGGTGAAAACAATACTGCTTTTGAATTATAATGTTAATTGGGTAGTTTGAATTTTGGAACTGGGAGACACAACATTACTGAAATTGAGATTTAGAAATAGCCAATGCAAAGGTAATGTGAATTGAAATTATGAGAATGATACTGATTTTCCTGCTAATCATAAGATACCATTTCCCACACCAGAGCTAAAGAAAACGAAAGACAAAGTGTTCCTAAGAAAAGAGCAGGAAAGAAAATATTTCTCATTTGAGGACCTGAAATCCTAGAGTCAAAAATAAAAGAAATACCTTCTTGTAAAAATTAAGTTATTAAAGGACTGAGTCATTATTAGTACAAATATTGGTATGTATGTCATGTCCTTTTATGCAAAAACATTTGAAATATGTTATTGGGATCTCTCATATAATGAAAAATATGGGTTAGCTATGTTGTTTATAAACGATAATAATAAACATTTATTTTAGGGACTCTTAAATACCTTTATAAAAAGTATAGCAAATTAAGAGAAAGTATTTCCATTAACTTAATCTATCTCTGACATTAAAGTTTTTAATGTTATAGTCCCAACTTCTTAAAGTAAATTTTACCCAGAAGGAATTAAGTAATTTAATGACTTGACTGCAGAAATCAACGTGTTGTATTCATTGAAAACTTTTCATGACAGCCTTGCCTACTTAAAATTAAGCTTATATTTAATTTTTGAAAATGTGCAAAATCATGAGTCAAAAATGTTAAGCCTGTCTTTCTCCCCTCTCTTCCTTATGCTATATTTTTCTCCATTCCATTCCTTCAGCAAATATGTGTATATCTAGGCTCAAATTACTTGTATTAGGTGCTTCAGCTGATAACACTAAAATGGAATCTAGACATAAGACAAAATATGTACAAAAACAATTATAATACAACTTAGAATATTTTCTGGTTTATTAGATATGGATTGTTGAAAGCTGGTTAGAAATATTGAATGAATAAATTCTCTGTTCAGTTCTGGTTATGTTTAGGTAGTTGTGTAAGACCAATTAGGATAGAATGATGGCTAATTTCAAAAATCCCAGTGCTATAAATTTTTTAAAAAGTGAGTAAGTATGTTAGGAAGCAAATAAGATTGCTATGCACTTTTGAATTTCATAGTGAAATTCAATATTTATAGCTTTCTGCAATATATTTTCAGCAATGTAGTTAATTTAGAATATTCAGATAATGTTATTGTCAGGTGATACAGATTTAATTCATAACAGGCTCTTAAAAGCCAGAAGTACACAAAATCCAAGCTGTTGACTACTACTTTCAGTAAGTGCACTGGGCAATTTTTAACAAGTGCTCTTTAGGTAATTCAGATTTCCAGACTTGCTCATGAACCTTTCTTGAGCATTTCTATGCCAACTAAAATTTAAATATAAACAGGAAATTTTGTACCCCAACCTGTCAATAAGGTCTAATTTTGGCATGTAAAGGAAAAAATAATAAACATTTGTTGAGATTTTTAAAAACTAAAACTTTGCTTACTATGCAATAGTCATAGCTGAAAAGAATTTCCTAAAGATTATGAATTCACTTAGCAGTGCACACGCATCTTAATTACATAATTACTTGAAGCAACTACTCTAATCCATCTTGTTCATTTTCCACAGTATAAAAGAAACAAACTAATTATGGTTTTACACAGAAGAGAAAAACAAACCAGTACCACATTTACTAGGTTCACTGAGTCTTGTACACTTGCAGCTCAGACATGCAGGAAGCATAGAGGAAACAAAAGTGGTTATTAACTAGTAAGGCTGTAATGGTGTCCTTACAATGGGAAAAATAGCATCACACCAACACTCCTGGTGGATAGAGGGCATGTGATTGTTCATCCATGTTGGAAACAGGCAACAATCTGCTGACCAGGAAACCACAGTTGAGGAGAATAACTTGAAATGGCCTCATCTGGGGAGAGTGAAGCTTTATGTGCAGTGGGGAAGAATGAAGAAACTGTGAGTACAAGGCCCAGGGAAGCCTGATGACAAGTGAAACATTGGTGTGAATTAAAATTCAGGCATGCTGTACAATAGACAAACAAGGAACATGACACAGAGGAAATAACTGAACAGCTACTTAGGTAGACTCATTCTAAAGGATTACAACGTTGCCTCTGCCAAAACCTTCCACTGAACTGTAATCACTGAATGTATGGTCTTTTCAATGTACATTTGGAATGGAATGGACAAATCAGGAGCAGAGAAGTCAGAGGAAACTGCTAGAGTGGGTAGTATTCAGAGCCTTGAAACCATGGATACATTCATAAATAATAGCTTGGAACTCATGTGTGGTCTTGGATCTAGTTCATGCTGGGTGAGTGATTGGAATATAAGTCAAACAATTTATGTTAATTTCATGACAGCTCTTAAAAATGCTCTCCTTTTAGGGTCTTCTACATGAGTGCCAACCTAGAAAAGACCCAACCTGACAGCTATCAAGTCAGGCAGGACTCAGTTTGTGCCTGCAGAAAGAGATGATGGTTTTTATAAGCAAAAATAAACCTGGAAATGGGATCATAGCCTTAGTGTGAACTGTAAGCAAAGCTTTTATATGAGTCATGAACATGGGTAATAGCATTTACAGACCTGACAAATTTATACTCAAAAGATTGGAATTACTTCAATCACTTGATTAAATATTATAGGGTAGTGTGTGTCAAATTTTATTTCTAGTTAGCAGTATCATACTATTAAACTGCTACTTGATTATAGTTTAGATTATAAAATCTGAAGAAACTTGTCATTTTGTAGCATAAATGTATGATGTTTATTTTAGTCAATTGCTTCACTAACATAATGCTGGTTTTCTGGCTCACACACAATTTTGTATTTTTTGCACACTGTCACAAAGTCAAACCCATCTCCAATATGTACTATACAATCTTTAAAAGATTGATTTTAGATAAACAAAACTGTGTATCTGATTATTAAATTCTCCCATTTTTCAATATGTGTATTGCTCTTGGAATAAGGTAAGATTGGAATGGAAGCTATTTCCTTTTGGTTGATTTTTAATTTTAATTAATTTTTTTTCCTTACATCATAATTACCTATAGTAATTTCTCAATGAGAACAGTTATGAAATTTGTTGAATACTAATACTTTAGATTTATAATGCTCCTAATAAGAACTAAATCATTTTGACCAGCAAATAAGAACTTTTTGTATACATTTGTTGGAAGGTAATTCTCCATGTGTCTCTTCCATTTTTAGTTATCTCATGAGTGGAGACACAGCTATTGTTTTCTGCTACTTTGCCATGTTTATTCTTTAAATATCCAGCCATGGAAGATAGAGATGGTACCTTTGTTTAGATTAAATGGCAGGGCAGTTTTTTTAATAATAATAATGACACAATAAAGTAATATTAATAAGATATATTTCCTCTGGAACAATTGCAGGCAGGTTTACTGCCTGTTATAAAAGATTTGAGTTTCCTAAGTTCAGGGTGTCACTCATCTCATGTAACCCTTTAAAGGTACAAGTGTCACCTTACTCTACTTGAGCTGCTCTTTGGAAATTAGGCTCATGGACTTGGAAAAAGGAAAACTCATATTCTGGTTACTTCTAACTCTTGAATAAAAAAAGTCTTTCTTCGCTGAACTATCAATCTCATGACTTTTTACAGAATCCAGGAAACATCTGCCATCTAATTTAGTTTTCATATAGGGTAAAAATCCCAGCCTGTTCTGTGTTCAGAACATCATGGACAAAAGAAAATGTATAATAGGACTGATTAAAGAGGGGAAAGACAAGAAAAGACTTTTTCCCTGTATGCAGACTTTCAGAATTTCTGCCCATGACATAAATGTATGTTTGCATGTTAACAAATTAATACGATTTTCTTTTTTTTCATAATCTTAATGTGTGTGTACATATTTGGGTCCATAGGTTACCTGTGTGTGACTGCATGAATATGTATGTGTGTGTGCATAAGTGTGCGTCGAAGAGAACAGGCTCCTAACAGTTGTTGCAAGGATTCCGGAGATTATAGTTTAGAAACAGCTGATTGATTTTCTCTCACAACTACTCTATCTTAGAGAAATGAGAGCATATACTAGGTGGAGAAAATATATATCATTTTTTCAAATTTCAGAATATTGAAGGATATTGACATGAGAGTTGATAGAGTTCTGGAGTAATGTATAAAGTGAATGATGTGCAGCCTTTGTCTTTACAAATTATACTTTAATGAACCAGGTCAGGCTTTTAATCAAATTTTCTTTGTCTAGAGTGGGCCTTGTGAAAGGAATACAGGCATTATGACTTCTGAAAAAGGTGGATTAGCCCCAAACACATGGTGGCTTTCAAGGGCTCTGGGAAAGTCTTCCTGAAATAACTCCTCCATTTGCTCTTGGATGCCTGAAATTCTTTATCACCAAAAGGAAATCCTTTCATCCAATGTTTGTAGTGAAGGATTAAAATGTACATAGACTGGGAAAGGTGACTCTTTGCTTAAACGGATACTCTAGCATATAAGATAAATAAGGTCTGCTTCCTGAAAGCAGACCTCAATGCAAACCACCATAAGGTATACCTTTATATAGAAAGAAGAAGAGGGATCATAATTAATTTTTTTAATTTAAAATAATTAGTACTAACCTAATCTAGGGCTGGTAAGTAGATTTTCTCTTGCATGAAATTCTACAAAATTATTAGCATATTAGAGTACTGTTGATGAAGACTAGAGTATAGTCTTCATCAGGTTTAGTAAAATAGTTCACTTGTCACTTAGCAATGGCTGCTATAATTGTCCAGGGGTAATTAGTATGCAGGTGGTAGGTATTTCTTGTCATGTGTCCACTTGGGACATACTAACATCTAGTGGCCGAGACCTGATATTAACAATTGATACCCCTCAAGTTTACTATTTAAGGAACTGTCCCTCTACAACACACACACACACACACACACACACACACACACACACTGTTTTTGCTTTTGTAGTTGAGTAGGCAGATTTCTGTTAAACCAGAAGGTCATAGATATCAAATGCCTGGTAAATTCTGGTGCACCAAATTTTCAAAGTTGAAATCCACTAATGCTTAATTCTACCACTGTTAGAAATATTTTCCCACTAGTGACAGAAAATCAACTTTAACCAATTTAAATCAAAAAAGAAAATTAATGACTTGTAACAAAATTATCAGAAGGAAAGGGGTGTTGCTTCAGAAATTTCTAGAACCATGCACTTGAAATCTATCAGGATGCACTGAGTTCCTTAATACTATCAATTTTTGCTTCTCTGCTTAATTTCATAGACACACCAGCTCTGTGATTCTAGTAGCAAAGATACAAGCAGATTCTGGGTTAATTTATCTTTTAGATTTTAGCATCAAATAGAAAAGAACTTCTATTTCTTAGTTCTCATTAGAGAAAAAATGAGTGATAGCAAAAGACAGAAGACTTTGGGCAGTAACATGCTATACTGTGACTGGCCTTACTTGGCTCAACCAGGTGAAGGAGGTATGTATGTTTGTAAGAATGTATTGCTCTCTTCTTGAACCACAATGTTAAAAACAGTGTTTCCAGAAAACAGAAGAGATGTTCTTACTGATTGATTGTGGAAAGTAAAAGAGGAAACTGTCATGCTAATGCCTAGAGTTCATAGGCAATTTTGATAAGAGAAACTTTATCTCAAAGAGTTTCATTTTATTTCTGTAAAACAAAAATGATGATGCTAAACTTTTAAAAAATGTTTTAATAATTTTCTGTCATCTATAAGAGTATAATTCTTTAGTATTGCCTATGGGGCTTTTCCCACTCCTGTTTTCCCACCTGTCTGTTTAGTTTGCTTCCCAGCATTCTCTACTACTCTAACTACTTTTCCTTCCATAAGTTTCCCTTTTACTGTACAAACATTCATCAAATAAACTAGTAAATAAACTAGTTTTCCTAGCCTGACATGATATATGTTCTCAACTTAAAGAACTTCTACTTACTCTTTAAGATTCAGTGAAGTTTCCTGTTTCAAGAAGTCTCTGATATTCTATTTTCTCCCTCATCCTATCACCCACAAAGATTTATTCATTATTTTCTCCATACTTCAAGAGCATTTAACTTATTTTTAATTAGTTAATTAGCAATATATAGAGAGTATACCAATTAAGCTACTAAATACAAGATAATTTGTTAAAATATAAATATAACTATATTTACAGAATTGTAAAACCAAACCATCTAGTTTTAGGTCAAAGCCCTTATATTCATTTACAGTGACTATTCATCCTTCTTTCTTACCTCTATCTATCACTTCCTTTCCAGTTTTAGCAACTACTGACTATCTCTATAGATTTATAGATTTACTGTACTGTACTGTGATATACATATCATACACACACATATATATAACACACATATATCAGATATATGTGTGGTTTCTGTGACTGACTTCTTTCACTTAGATTGTTTTTGAGGTTCATCCACGTTGTTACATATACCAGTATTTTATTATTTTATCTGGCTGAATAATATTCCTTTTCATGTATACACCACCCATTTTTTTTTATTCATTGGTCAGTAGATATGCATTTGAATTATTTCTATTTTTTTACTACCGTGAGTAAAATTATTGTGAATATTTGTATACTGTGAAGTTTTTTTGTTGATATACATTTTCATTTCTCTTGGGTAAATACCTACGTGTGGAGTTGCAGGATAATGTGATGACTCTATATTTACTATTTAAGGAACTACTAAAATCTTGCAATCCAGTTACATACTGTATTTTATTTTTCCATTAACACCAAAGGTTATAATTTGTACATATCCTAGCTTATATTTAAATATTATTTTCATAACACCATACCCAAACACTGAAGACTGAGCTTAGTAAGAGCAGATTTTAACTTATTTTATATTATTGGGCTTCTCTATAAATACATAAAAGTAGAGAGAAGAAAAACTGGTTTTGGATACAAATTGGTGATTAAAAATTAATCTAAAATTATTTATCATTTCCTTGGAATAATTGGTTTTGACCTTTTTAACAGGATTGACTTTAATGCATTAGTCTGATTTCCAAATCTATTGCCAATTCTTAATATGTAAAAATTATAAATTTAACAATTTTTCTCAGGATTATGACTAAGGTGCTAAGAGAATATGATGTGACATTATTTCATAAAATTTATTTTGAATAAATAAAAGTTTCCATAGATTGAAACATTCATTATCACTTCTGATGGGCCTTCAATTTTTAAAAAAGTAAATCATATTCAAATTAATATATCCTTAGCAGAAAACCATTAACAGAAGGCAATTTATGGTCAACAAAGATTGTGGAAAAGAACATTGGAGAACTTTGAAAATATAAATTATTTCAACTCGTCAATTAATTTAAAAACTATAAAATCAATGACACTTTTCTCAATTAAAATATTGAATAGTATTGAATTTAGTCATGACCTTTCTGTTTTATATACAATTTCAGCATTTATGTAAATGATACAAATAACTCTTATTTAAATATATGAATATATGTAATATATTTATAAAATTCATAAAATTATATCTGATTATTTACATATAAACGGTACATTTTATAAATTAATGACATTACTATATCACAAATTCTATACCAATGTATTAATTATGTTAATATAGCATATATTAATGATAATTAATTATTAATATATTGATCATAATAATTGATCATTAATTAATGATAAAATGAAATATGTAAACATATTTGAACACAAGTTCAAGAAATGGCTTTACAATACAAGAGTTCCCCACTGTCTGGGAAGTAGAACTGTTCCTGTGAAAACTTTTGCAAACTTAAATGCTGTAAAGTGAACAATTACTATTCATTTATATGGAAAAATGTTGATCTTTCCCCGATCCCCAAAATAACCTACCAAGTCATACCCCAAATAAAACAGAACTAACATAGAAAGAAGTCAGCAGCAATAGTCTACAGACCTTGCTTGTGGTTCTACATATCTAGAAAATGGAGTCTGGGAAGCAAGTTGACCGTCCCCACTCCAGGGTCTTTGGAGAGTAAGCAAAACAGACCCTTGGGTTGACTTCAGTTTTAAAACAGAAAATCCTCTTTTGTTATCCTTCAGTCAGTGAAAACCTGTATGAAGACTGTTCTTTCATAACAACAAAGTTGTGTAACTCGAACATATAAAAAAACATGGCATACATGTTTGCATGGATCCATACTGCAATTTTCATTTCCAAGAAGACACTTGTGACCCGGAAGTTCTTCTGTCCATACTGACGTGACGTGCCTCAGGGCTTCTCAGGCATCAGCATGTATTGATGGGCTCCACGTGTGATTGCTTTGCAAGCAGCTTTGAGTATCTGACTTAAAAAAATAGCTTCTGTTCAGCATGGAAAGGGCTCAGAAATTGTTCTGATAGATCACTTTGGGATTTAGGAATACTTTGAAATGCCTTTATTACTGTTTATTCGTAAGGAACCTCAGGTCAGCTTGTCTTATGTGCCTCAACAAGTCTCCAAGTTGTCTCACTATGAATTCTTGGAATGAGTTCTCAGCGTGTGCCATTGATTTTAACAAATTGACATTTATCTTCTGTGGGTTTGGTATGTCCCACCCTTCCTCTATAAGGATGAACTCTTGATAGTAAATCTTCAGTCTAATCATATGGGATTCTAGCACCGGTATGTCCAATTTTCAGGAAGAGTTTTTCTTGGAATTTTACCTTGAAAGATAGTGTATTATAGAAAGACTCTGGATTCCCACTAAAGAGAAAAAGTGATTTAAATTTAAGGATTTCACATTTCCCTGTAGATCTACCTTTCATCATAATGCAAATCCTGATTTTGAAGTTTCCTTATTATGCTTTTATCTTTTCATTTTTTTGAATACTTATTTTAAAACTAATGAAATGTCTGCATCATTGGGCTTTAACAAAATGATAAGATGAAGGAAATGTGTGTGCTAGAAAAATGATATTACAATAATTTTTCTGTAACACATAATGAATTCAGTGTTTTTTATACTACCCTAAAAATGAAAATACTTGTATTTTAAGTCTGCAACTGAATTTTTGCAGTTTGAAACTGCTACCTAAATTTCTGCTTACTGCAGGTGTGACACTTAAAATAAGAGAGTGTTGAAAAAGTGTTTGGACTCGAATGCTAGTGACATGATTTGAGCAAAGCCTTTTAAATAGTCATTTTCTTAAGTTATATTATGTTTTTGAATTATATGATAATTTTTCACATTTTATAGCAAAAATAGTACCCATAAAAGTACTTTAGGAATCATACAACTCACATTTTAACTTTATGACTATGAACATAACATTTTAAGGTCTTTTAATGAGAATTCAACATCAAATTATGCTGCAGCATTAAACACAATTAGTGTGTATGTTGGAATGAATGATTCTTGTTGCTTGATGTTGTACTACTTGTTTGGTTGTCCATAAGTAACCAAAAATGTAACTTTATTATGAATCTTTGTTGCTGTAATTTACTTTAACTTATAATTACTATGCTTCATGTGTTTACAATGTAGATAGTTACTGTGTCAAGTCAGCAACTTTATTAAAAAAGTTATCTTCAGATCTAATTCAATTACTTTGGAATTCAGCTTGGATCCAGTTATCAGAGAAATCTGATTATTTTACTTCAATGTAATATTTTCCATCTTCTATTGATTTTTGTATTTTCTTTCTGCATATTCTCCACACTTAAAGAAGATATTGTATGTTAAAATCTCAGGTAGACTAATATACCACTATCTGAAAATTCAAGTGTGTAATAGTATTGTCTGGTAAACTATGAGAATTTTATGCAAAAATATTTTTCAGCTTCATTAGCAACTAGTCATCCTGTTACTCCTATGAAAACTTTTTCTTTACAGTGGGAGAAGGAGCATCTCATTTATTCAGCCACTGAATATTCATAAAATCCTATTATATCATATGTTAACCATCCTTCGAGGTGCCAGAATATTGTGGCAGGTGGGGTGTTCTTACTCTACTATGTTGCAACTTACAGCCTATTAACAAAAAGACAATAAAGATCAAAGTTTTGTAAAAACTAAACAAGGAATGTGGGAAAGAGAACTTGGGGTACTTTACCAAATAACTTTATCAGTAGATAACATTTGAACTAAATCCTCAATAATGAGAAACAGGAAACCATGCAAAGATTTTTGAAAATTTCCTTCTAGACAGAGGAAACAGCATTGCGAAAGTTTGTGCCTGTGATTTACTACCATTTGCTTTTATCACATACTTAGGTGTTCTTCAGCTTAACATTTATGCTAATAGGGCAAAATAATATTTGTACTTACTGATTTTTATTCAGAGGACTGTGTGGTTTAGAGGAAAAATCAATTACTGATACTTCTCTATATTTTTAAGTAAGAATAGCATACTGTGTGTTGTTACGGGTGCAAGCAGCAGGTAGGGTTGAATTTTCTAATATTTTCAAAACTGGAACTCTTGGAATTAGTAGTTCTAAGAGCTGTTATTTAGTTAAGGCGGGGCCGGGGGTAGGGGGGTGGTGGATGTGAGTGGAAAAGAAATGACAGCTACTAATCTAAAACAAGACAACAAAGCCTGTCATATATTCAGATTTTGTTTTGTGTAGAAAATCAATGAATTCATTTAATTTTCTGCTATGTCTGTGTTAACATGCTGCATTGTCATTTTAATATCTGTCCTTGGAGGCAGATGTATGAATCTTTAAATATTGAGATTCTGACTATTGTTTTAAGGGTTCTCAAGTTGATCTTTGTATTTTGTTCAACAAAAAATGAGGTTATTATAGGCACCTAGTCTGTAGACATGCATACCTATATAAACCATATATACATACAAATATGTATATGCTTATATATTTCTATATAATAATTACTAGTTATAGTTGAAACCAATGCCACCAAATAAAATATGGCAAACAAAATTAAAGTAAAATCCCTTAAAACCAAAACTAGTGTATCATATGTCTGATTGGCTTGCACAGATACACTCAACCTCATGAGCTCATACACAATCAGTCTTCCCACTAAAGAGAGATTAGTGAGATCATGGAGTTTGGCTGACATCATACAGGATCACAGTGGAAAATGGACAATGGCCTTGTTTTTGCTTTATCTCTTAATTTGATTATTCATCTTGCCTTACCCCTTAGTAGGATATTTGCCAAGTACCTAAAAAGAGGGGTGTCTTATGAAAATAAAAGTGAAGTTGTGGGGTTCTTCTATGGGACTGAAGAGAAACTAGGTATTAATGATGTTTAAAGGTAAGATCCCCCTGTGCTGGTGACTCTGAACTTGTTCCTTTGATGGAAAAATATTATAGCATTGAATAACTATTTTAAAGGGGAAAATAGAAGACTATAAAACTTTGAACTTTTTGACTTTATTTCATTGTTAAATTCTTCTTGCTGTCTATCTATGTATCTATCTCTCTTTACATCATGAGTGTGAAAATTGTTCCAGAATGTTAGGCTTTTCTGTATGTTTTCTTATCTTGCAGAATAGCAATGCAAATATTGACAAATTTTTTGAGTTGCTTATCATTAATATCTTATCACAAATCACTATCTATAACTAATTATAACTAATCATAAGCCAAATATTTTAATGCATAATGCTTTGAATGTTTTTAGTCTTAAACTAGATACCTTACTCCTTAGCTAGATTTATAAGAACTGATTTTGAATGTTCTCTGAAATATGCCTTGTGATTCCAATTAAGCCATTCAAGCAACACCATTGTTCATCAAGTTGTCCTTATATTGAGATTCCATTGTCAGTATTTTAATCTTAAATGTGACTAGTAACTGACAAACTCTAAGAGGTACAAAATATATGCATGCTTTCTATGAGGACCTGAGAGAACTATGCATACATTTTCAAAGCTAATAACCTTGCAGAGTATTTCCTTATCATAGTATTTCTTTCTCTAGGTAAGCATTTGTTAATCTGGTGTACTGTAAAATCGGCTGTAGATTATAACTCCTGGAGATTGTGGCTATGAATTATTTATCTTTCAATGCCCAAAGCATAACATTGATTAGAACTTGACCCACGTACAGATATTCAATAAATGCTTACGTGATTCATAATCATTTATGTTTAACATCTCTTCTTATGGGCATATTTAATCAAGCAAGGTAAATGTATCTTTGTAAGTATCTCTTAAAGATCAATTATCTGATGATAATTTTGTGTTCTTATTTTTCTTTTGGTTATTGGCATTGATGCAAATGACAAACACTAAGGTTTCAGAACTGGCATTAGGTAATGATTTTCTAAGTGGTTCATTATATGTAGTCGCCATATTTATACAATTTTAATTATGACATCACTCATAAGTCTAATAATAATTGGTAAAAGACTGCAAAGTGTAGTTCCCATCTCTCTCAGTATCTTCCAGAGCTTACCTAGTGAGTCACTTCTTAAACTCTGATCCCCCCCTCTGCCTTTTCCCCACCAGCTAGAGCCTTCCCAGTTTCACCAAGAGTAATTTTACAAAGAAAATACTCTGAGTCAATTGGCAAGTGATTACAAGTCATTAGCTTCTTGCTGGGCTAATTAGAAGACATTAACTTTAAGGGTTAGGACATACAGAATAACCTTGCCTTGTGTTTCTGAACCCAATTTAAAGCTGCACATGAAAGAGAACATCTAAATATCTGCAATGGAATCTATTTAAGATGTAGGAAGAATGTAAATTCTGAAAATTCCTAGTGGTGTTACAAAATAAATAAATACACATAAGAAGCTGAAAATTCACTTTTGAAAAATGTCATCGCCTAGTGAGTTGGACTCTAGCCAAAAAGTCTATTGAATCAATTGCTATAATCAAATTTAGTTTTCCCAGAGGCAACCAGGCACTGAAGTTCCAGTTGCCTTGCCCTAGAAATGTCTTAGCTACTGGAGCAATGTAATGTCGTAGTATTAATACATACACGTACCTGTTCACACACACATTCACATTCGCACAGCACATTTAATTATTTCATTTGATAATGTGAGATTAAAAGGCAAAATAGAGTTAAGTATGGAAAACCACATGGGGGAAGTAGTTGCCTTAGTCTAAGTATGTACTTAGTGTATGCTGTTTGATAATTTAGATGCTCACAGATTATACTCATTTTTAGCATAGTCAGTTCTACTAGTCTTTCACTGGACATTTAAATTATTATATTTAATCATTCTGTGACATTAATAATTTCAAATGTTAAAAAATTTAATCAGAAACTGACTTTAGAAATTATAAGATTTGTCACTGTAATGATTTCAGGCATTGAAATCAAATGAAAAATTTTAATTTACCCCAAATATTAATATGTATAAAGTTGGGAAGAATAAATATATTCTGTGACTTAGCATTAACATATAGAGATAAAAAGTTTATATTCTCATCTTATTATTCTGATAATGAATTATGTGATTTCCCCAAACCCCAGGTACTTTGTTATATATTTTTTTGTGATTGCTGATAATTTACACATAATTGTCACATAATTGCAGTCTATTCTTGACAATCCTTTTAAACTTAAATGAGTATCTAGCATTTTACTTTGATAATGATAGTCAATATTCCTTCTACACAATACATTGTTTAAGGTCATTGTGAAAATATGTATGCAATGAAGCCCATTCAATGACAATGGTGGAGGACTGTGGGTGCTTGGTGGTAGATGTGGTGTGTTCACATACATCTGAAGAGGTATGATCCTGTACTTCTGAATCACGTACTGTGTTGTACACCAGCAAAATAAATAGATAAGTTTGTAAAATGAAAATCTCTAAGAGATTTGAAAACGAAAGCTAAAAATTCAAACTTAATACTATTTGTAGGGTAAATGAGTTGGTCAGACTTTTTCCTCCATTAGCCTCTATGACCAGCTCCTGTGATATTGCGCCCTCCCCATGATACCTGACCCACTGAATGTGTGTGTGTTTGAGTGGGCACACCTGGGCCTAGGAGACAAAGACAGAAAGGTGGTATCACCCTGGGAGAGAGCTTGGGATGGCAAGAACAGAGAGAGAGGCTGGAGGAAGAGCATGAAGTTTCCTGGGGACCCGAGAGGCTTATGCTTCCCAACTCCCCAGGCCTAATTGGCTTATATGCCTGTGTCCTTCCTGATGTTCCTGTGTATGTGGTTATCTGAGCATTAAAACTTGTAAAACCCACTGAGGTCTCCGGGACTCTCATTCTCCATGTGCTAGAATGAATAAAGGACTTACCCAGGTTGGGATGCCTGTACCACACTATCAAAACACCGAACACTCAGAAGTAAATTAAACAATAGACATGAAATGTTTGTCCCTGAAAATCATAGAACACTGAAAGAGTTAAAAGTTGACCCTAAACACAATGCCCCTATATTGAATATTTTAAAAATAAAAATGTGGCCTAAATAGTTTCTGCACATTGAATGTGATCCCAATCAAAATTATGTTGGGATTTGTACAAGTGAAAAGAATGATTTTGAAATTTACATAGAAATGAAAAGTACTACATTAGCTAGAGAATGTTAATTTTTAGAAAATATGACAAGTTACAAAAATGACTTGCACTCAAAGAAATTTGCTTAAACTTTTTACACAAAATTATAAAAAATGTGAAATTAAGTTTAAAATACCATGAAATTTACAAACCTTAATCATATAGTGTGATGGTTTATCGCATGATGTAAGCACCCCTTGGATCTAAACTACAGGATGTAGCAATGTAAGCACCCCTTGGATATAAACTATAGGATGTTTTCTGAACTCTTAATGCCTCTTTTCCTGTCCCTTCCTGCTCAAAATCTTCCCTTCCCTGTGACATCCACTGCGCACACATGCTAAGATGCATGCCCACTGTAAGGGAATCAATCTGAGCGTCAGCTGCTGGGCAAGCATTAGGCTCACCAACCTGCATAGGTTCTTTATTCATTCTCCCAGTTACACAGACAAACCAAGCAGGGCAAGGCAGGGCCAGGCTCAGGGCAGGGCTGAGGGTGCTGGGACACAGATTGAGTCCCCTAACCCCCCAGGTATTCTCACACCCTTTCTCTGGGTTCTCTCCTTAGCATTCTCTGGTCGTCTTTCTCTCTGGTTCTCTGGAGCTTCCTCATGGCCTCTGTGTCCCTTTATTTGCCCTCTCCTAGACCCAGATGTGCACACTTGAACATATGCACACCCGCTGGGCTGCACAATAATGGGGAAGACAATACCACAGGTGCTGGTTACATAGCCTGATGAAGGGAAACGCCTAACTCACTGACTCACCCTACACACATACATGCTTTCCTAATTTTTTCCTAGAATGACACCTAACCCCCTATAAATGCAGTCACTTTCAAAGGGGCAATGTGGTATGGGGGTTAAATGAACTTATGCTGAGGACTAACTGCCTCCATTTGAAAACTGACTCTGCTTTCTATTTCTGTGACCTTAAGCAAGTTACTCTTGGGGCCTCAGGGCCTAATCTGAGCTTGGGAATGATGACAATATCTACCTCATGAGGTTAATGTGAAGATTAACTAATTTAATCCATGTAAAACCCCTAAAATTGCACCTGACATGAGGATGCTCAGTGAGTGATGGCTGCTGTTGCTATTAGAGTATGTGTGTTCTGAGTGATCAGATCCTCACTAGACAGCAAAGATGTATTTGGAGAAAACTGTCCTGAATAACGTTCCCTCGGTTCAAATGATTATAAGTTAGAACATTTGGGTAATGTAGTTCTTCCAGCTCAGATAACATTTTAATGAAAGTTTACAACATTGGTCATCTAGTTGATCTACAGAGGTTTTTCTGTGGAAGAAGCTTAATGATTAAAAATAATCTAGAAAGTGATTTTTTGGAAAATTTTGATAACTTATTGCAGCTTATTAATATGTTTTATGATTATTTGCTTCTTTAAGATTTCTCTTTCTTTGTAAGTCATTTTTGGTACTTTGTATTACCAAGGAAATTATGAATTTTATTTAAATTTATAAATTTATTGACATGGGAGTACATTTTTTTACAGATACAAAACTTCTTCCAAACCAATATAAACCAAGTTTAATCATATTTTGGTTAAAATATAGATGGCAGAAGAATCAAGGTTAGAAATGGGTGAAAGTGTAGATCCTAACACCATATTATATAATCCAACTTTGAAGGAGAGAAAGAACAATGTGCCTGAAAAGTCACAAATGATCCAGAGGATGGAAAGATGAGGTTGAAGATGTTGGCAATGGCCAGTCAGTTAGGGTGTGTTACCCTCATACAAAATGTGGGGTTTTGATTGTTTATACTAGAAAAGGTCTTTTAGAAAGTATTAGACTGTCCATTTTGAAGGTATTAAACTGTCCATGAGAATCTAATTTGTATTTCATTGTGCAGAGCATGTGTTGAAGGATACCAAGGTAAAAATGAAAGACTGGAGACCCACGTTAGTAAGCTATATACAAAAGAGGGAGAATAGTGCCCTGAATTAAACGTACAGCAGTAAAGAAGGAGAAAATAGTTCAGATTCTGGATATATTTCAGACCTGCTGCTGAATTGGATGTGGAGAGAGAGAGAGAGAGAGAGAGAGAGAGAGAGAGAGAGTAATCAATCATACTCCAAGGATTTGAGTTTGAGTTACCAGGTGGGGAGTGCTGCAATTTACTGAGCTGATAGAAAGTAAGATGATGAATGGGTGTTCTTGTTAAATTTGAATTTATCCCAAAAAGAGATGTCATTTGACAAAAGATATATGAATCTGAAAATTAAAGGAGAGGTTAAGGCTAGAGAATCACCAACATAGAGATGTATGGGCTTTAAAAACTCGTAGTATGCATGAGACAGTTTGACTCAGTTAATCCTAGGGACAGCAGATGGAAAGGAGCCTAGACCTTAGCTCTCTCTGGGTGAACTAGAGTGTCCATGCTAGAGTATCCATGAAAAGAAAATATTTCAAGAAGGAAATAACATATATATATATATATATATATATATATATATATATATATATATATATATGAGAGCAGAGAAATGATTATTGCATTTGGCAACATGAACATCACTGATGACATAAACCATTGTCCATAGGTCGAGAAATGACCCCATTGTGTTGGAGACTAAGAAGACAGACATCAGATAAAAGTGTAGTCAAGAATGTTGATGAACTTTTTTCAAAAGAAAACAGAGAAATGAGGTGGTAACTAGGACAGGATTTGGAGCAGGATTCCCAAATTGGTAAGGTGGGAACTACACAAACAACCCAAAATTAATGAACTAATTTATTAGAACAGGAACCAAGAAGGGAAGAAATATATCTCACATGCAGTTCTGACAACTTGACACAAAGTGATTCTACCAATCTTGATATGTTATATGAATTAGGTGAGGAAAGCTACATTAGCTGACTTAATTTTGCTCTTAAGAAGGGTATCATCTTTTTTGAGTCCTAATTGTTGTTTCATAATTTTTACTAACAAATTTGAGATCAAGCATTTAGTCTTTGGAGTTATACACAGAGAAAGAAGAAATCCGAGGAATCTGAGTCAGACTGGGTTAGGGAGATAAGAGAGTCATTAAGAGCTGTTTTGTGTAGTGTTCAGATGGCAGTAGAAAGGCAGTAACTTTGGTCTTGGAGACATCAGTTTTCAGTGAAGTTAAGGAAGATGGAAACCAAATTGAAGAGAAAAATGAATGGTGAGTGGAAGGTAATCATCTGCTCAAAGAAACATAGTCACCATATGCAGGAACGAAATGAGAAGGTAGAAAAGAGAGGAAGCCAAGTCAATCAAGCATCACCAAGCAAGTGTATACTAGATATGTTAACTTTTTGGTGTAACTTAGAGTTCTTGGTTCTCACTGAAAATGTACATAAAGGCACACACACCAACAAGTTAAAACTGAAAGCAGTGCTTTAGGATTATATTAAAAAATTCTAAGTGTTATCATAAGTAATAATGTTTTGAAAGGCAGGCAAGAAATGAAATTGCAAAACAAAGAATGATTTGGTGCAATAAAAATAGAATATAGCAATAGGTCAGATTTTCTGAATTCTGCTGTAAATGAATTATAACCCTGTGACTTAAGTCTACTTATCTACAAGATAAATAAATAGATCAAAATAAATCATTTTGAAGGTCTAATCAAGACCTAAAAGGTTGTAGTTTTATCATGGTTGTACTCCCATTTTTAAAGGTAGGATGCAAACTGGATGAAATGTAAGAGGGATGCTGAAAGGCATGTTACTTATAGATGAATTAGCACTGAATAGCTTATTTTTTTATTTTAGATAGGAAACTGTCAATGGGACTGTGCACTGTTTTTGTATAGTTCCTCTGGTTGCCTTATGATTAGGAGCATGTTTGGACTAGCATAAAGGGATTTATCTTTTTGAGAACTTGGAAGCATTATCTGATTATTTAATACTTCTTTGATTGATGCTGAAATGAGATCATGGTAACCTGGTATTTGTCACTATTGAAATCTTACTTCAAGTGCTTGGTGTAATCCCCATAATCTTAGCAAAGAGTTACAATAAAGATCAAGCTAACACCTGACAACTGTTCAACATTTCATTTGTTTTTAAAATACAAAGCAAACATTCAGATTGAATTATTGTCTTAATCCACGTGGATCACTTTAGTCATGGGCGAACTAGATGAAAGTCAGCAATATTCAATACTATAACTCTAGAAAGATTTTGTCAATCTAGTATCTAATATTATATATTTCAGGTCACATACAGTCTTTCATGTGTGAACTTGGAAAGAACAACTGCTAAACTGTGGATCCTTTAGTCATCCTATAAGGAGGTAGCTAGGAAGAATGTAGCAGACAGAGATTAAGAATTTGTCCTGGAGTCTTTCATTGACTGGAAAACAAAATTCCCAAGGAATTATTTTGACTTCTAGAGAGGTTTTAGGCAATTATTGCAGAGTTAGCTGCACTTAGCCCCAAGTAAGTCAATTAATTGTCATGACCCAGAAGGGAGCATGGAAAGGGAAATATTAGAAAGCAAGCCGCTCAATTTTCACATCCTAATCACAGCAGTCTGATCTCTGGAAAGATTTCTATAAAAGCAGCTTTGTGTTTCTTCAGATCCTTTCAGGCAAATAACCCTGGGGCCCTGATTTCTGCACCAGCATTTATTTAGCCACTGTGAAATGTGCTGCCCTTTAACAAGCCCAAGCAGGGTTGCCCTGTTTTTCATGAAATAAACTTTCCTTTGTAACACAAAATATAAATCGTGAAACTGAAGAGTTTACAGGCCTCCAGATCATGGCCGTCCAATGTCTCTCCCTCATGGAGGAGACTTTCCAAAACTGTGTCCAAGCACCCATCTGCCACAAAACGTCCTGTTTCATTTTATTCTGTGACAACACATCTTGGAATTACTCTAGTGTACTCTGAGAATGAAAAGAAGGAAACATGAACTCGTTCCTCTCCTGTGGGATGGTCTCCTGGTACAGTGAGGCAGGCCTTGAGATAATAGCTTAAGGAACAATAATTTAATAATCCTCAAGGATCACGTAATGGAGCATCCGTTAGAAAATGTCCCATTTTCTTTTTATAAGTCAGAGAAGTTGGTTATAAATGTTTCTAAGTGTATAAGGTACTGCAGATTCAAACATATCTGGACACAAGGGCTTAATTTGGTGAGTTTCCCATTGTTTACTGGACTTATCATAAATGAATGAACCATTTTAGTTTCTGAGAATAATTGTGAAACAGAGTGACAGTAATTTCAGATGAAGAGAAGTGTTGATAATCATGCCAATTTGGTTTAAACTTTCCTGAGTGATCGTTCTGGAAGTTCAATTTATTTTTCTTTTTGTTAACTATTGCTGGAATCTAATTTTCTCTCAAAACTATGAACTTATAATAATCAGATTGAAAGGTTTTTAATGTTATATAATGAAACATACTGATTAAATTTATTACAAAAGAAAGAATGAATCATATGCTGACATTTTTAATTAATTAAAGCATATATATTAATCTGAGATAGTTCACTATATAACATTCTTTACCAATGTATAAAGTACCAGGTTTTAAAAATTTTACCATCCCCCAGCATATCAAGCCAACACTGGGCATATGTCTTCCTTTTAATTACCACTTAATAGTAATTCTGGGCCTTACTCTTAAGAGCACTGGCAAGAAGACTTGGCTCACAAGTTGACATACTTCGTTGGCAAGTTTCATCTAGCTTCTTTCCTGTTTTGTTGTGTTTCTTTAAACAAATCTGTCAATATTCACAGAATTAGATAAATTAGAGCTGGAAAAAATTTTCCTGGATGATCAAGAATTTCCTCTGCCTCTTGCCAAATTGCTGTCTCCAGCTTTTTTCTTATTGTTTGGCTTGATTTTACCACAATAGCAAGAATAATGGATCTGACATCACTTTCCTTTTCTAAATCTCATGTCTCTTCAGGATTCCCTCCTTAGCAGAGAACTACTTTTTTTATTTTTCTGTTTTGTTTCCCATCACATAGTTTTCCAAACTGGGTTCTGTTAAAATTACCACCAGTAACTTTACCTTTTGACCTCTGGGTTCATGTACTTACTAAAAGGTTCTACAGGGAGGCAAGTGCTGGGGAACTCATCAAAAAGACTAACTGAAAGATTCACGGAATCATTTTTTGACAGATTACTAGGTTGTCAGACTGCCTTTCTGGAGCAAAATAGAAGATATGCGTAAGTGGATGAAGTGTTTTGACCTAAAAGATAAACCAAATTTGTAGGCTCTATCCCCCCACTCCATTTTCCTCTCTTTTATGTACCTGCCTCTCAAACCTATCTTGGACATATTGAAATATATACTGTTTTAAGAGCATAAACTCTTTTAAACTTCCATGTCTTTCAGCATGGTTTTCTCTTTCCCAGGAATGCTTTTCCTTTATTTTGTTTAATATTTTACTTATTCATCTTTAACAGTTTTTTTTTTTTGAGGTAATTGGTGTGCAGTTGACTGCATATATTTAACAATTTAATGCATTCTTATCTTCCCAATTTACTGATATGTAGTTATTTTATTTTAAGGAGAAGGGGCAACTAATTTGATTTAGGCATATATTTTTAAATGATTGCTTCAATAAGAAGATACCCATCACCTGATATAGCTAATTTCTGTATTCTGTTGAGAAATGTTAAGATCTACTCTTTTTTCAACTTTCAAATATGCAATACAGTATTGTATGGTTAACTACCATGCTGTATCCTACCATGCTGTAATTTACATTTTTCATGATTTACATATTTTATAAATGGGAATTTGCACCTTTTGACCATCATTACCCATTTCTCCCACCATAAAACTCCATCCTTTGGAATCGCCAATCCATTCACAGATTCTATTTGTTTTACTTTAGATACTATATATAAGTAAGTAAGATTGTATAATATTTATCTTATTTAGTTCACTTAGCATAGTGTTCTTCAGTTTCATTCATGTCATAAAAATGGCAGGATTTCACTCTTCCTGTGGGTAAACAATATCGTATTTCCAATTATCTGTCAACAGATACTTGCATTCTTCTATGTTGTCTTTTGTCAGTAATGTTGCAGTGAACATGGAGGTATCTATTTAAGATGGTGATTTTCATTTCCTTCTGATATATACCTGGAAGTAGATTACTGGATCAAATGTAATTCAACCTTTAATTTTTCATGGGAACCTCCATACTGTTTCCATAGTAGCTACATCAGTGTTTGCATTTGGACTAATACGTACAGGGTATCATTTTTTCCATATCCTTACCAGAATTTTAATCTTTCTTTAAAAAAAAAATAATCATTCTTACAGGTATAAGATGATATATCATTAAGGATTTGATTTGCCTTTTTCTGGTAAGTGATGTTGTATACATTTTCACGTACCTGTGACCACTTGAATATCTTCTTTGAAAAATTGTTAGTCTTTTGCCCAGTTTTAATCTGATAGACTAGGTATACTTGGTATTAATTTGTACAATTTCCTTATATATTTTGAATATCAACCTGTTATCAGATATAGAGACTCTAAATACTTTTTCCCAATCTGTAAGTAGCTTTTTTCATTTAGTTGATTATTTGGTTAGCTGTGTAGAATTTTTTTATTAAGTAATTTATTTATATATAAATTTCACATCTTTGTAATCCCTGGGGTTTAGCCTCCCCACATTCTCCCTCCCCCTCACCCCGAGTTATGAACTTCAGTTTGGTTGTTAGCTTGTTTTGACTTTTCCTCATGGCTTTTTGTTTATTATTCCCATGTCCCATATATTAGTGAAACCATTTGGTTTCTGTCTTTTTCTTTTTGACTTGTTTCTGCTTATATGATTTCTTCTATGTGCATCCATGTTATCTTAAAATCATCCAATTTGTTGTTTTTAATTGATGAGTAATATTCCATTGTGTATATATACCACATCTTTTTCATCCAGTCACTGACATTTAGGTTGCTTCCATATCCTTGCAATTATAAATTATAAATTTTAAATAGTGCTGTAGTAAACATCCAAGCACAGGTGTCCCTTTGTACAACCATTGAGGTCTTCTTTGGATAGATTCCTAAGAGAGCAATTACTGGGTCAAATGGTAGTTCCATTTTCATTAGTTTGAGTGTCCTCCATACTGCTTCCCATAGTGGTTGGACCAGTTTACATTCCCACCAGCAGAATAACAGTGTTCCTTTCTCTCCACATCCCCACCAGCATTTGTTGCCTGTTTTTTGGATGTGGGCCATTCTTATTGGCATAAGGTGGTGTCTCACTGTGGTTTTGATTTGCACTTCCCTGATTGTTAGTGATGTTAAGCATTTTTTTCATGTGTCTGTTGGTCATTTGTATTTCCTGTTTAGAGAAGTATCTCTTTTATTCTTCTCCCCATTTATTAACTGGTTTTTTATTTTGTTTTTGTTTAGTTTTGTGAGTTCTTTGTGTATCTTTATTATCAGACCCTTGTCACTTGTATAGAATGCAAATTTTTTTTACCTTTCAGGTTCCTTTTTGTTTTCATTATTGTCTCTTTTGCTGTGCAGAAGCTTTTTAGTTTGATGTAGTCCAGCTGTTTATGTTTTCCTTCTTTTTTACCTGCTATAGATGTATTCAGAAATGAATTTCTGGATTGTAACTCATGGAGGGTTTTGTCCACGTTTTCTTCTATGTATATTAAGACTTCTGGTATTACATCCAGGCCTTTTATCCATTTTGAGTTGTTTTTTCTACATGGTGTGAGGGAGTTGTCTTGGTTTATTTTTTTGTAAGTTTTGAACCAGTTTTTTCAGTACCATTTATTGTAGAGGCTGTCCTTGTTCCAATGTAAGTTTTTCACTCCTTTGTCAAAGATTACTTGACTGTATATGTGTGGTTTTATTTTAGGGCACTCAATTCTGTTCCACTGGTCTGATTGTCTGCTTTTGTACCAATACCAAGCTGTTTTAATTACTATGGATTTGTAGTATAATTTGAAGTTTGGGATAGCATTACCTCCATTTTCTCTTTTTAGTCAGGTAGCTTTTTGATATTTGAGGTCTTTTGTAATTCCATATGAATTTCAGTATTTTTTGTTCTATATCTTTAAAGAATGTGACTGGGTTTTTTTTTAATAGGGATTCCATTGATTCTGTAGATTGCTTATGGTAGGATGGCCATTTGATGATATTGATTCTTCCAATCCATGAGCAGGGAATGTCTTTCTATTTCCTTATGTTTTCTTATATCTCTTTTAGCATCATTTTAAAGTTTTCTTTGTATAGTTCTTTCATGTGTTTTGTTAGGTTTATTCCTAGGTGTTTTTTTGTTTTTTTTTGTTTTTTTTTTTTTTTTGTGTGTGTGTGTGTGTGTGCACTCAACGGTAAATGGGATGGCTTTTTTTATTTCTTTTTCTTCTGTTTAACTTTTTGCATATAGGAAAGATACTGACTTCTGTGCATTGATTTTGTGACTGGCTACCTTACTGAACTGGTTTATTGTTTTGAGAAGTTTTTCTGTAGATTTTTTAGGGTTTTCTATATAAAGAATCATGTCATCTGCCTATGGTGATAGCTTTAGTTCCTCTTCCTATTTGTATCCCTTTTATATCTTTCTCTTGTCTTATTGCCCTGGCTAGAACTTCCAGTACCACAGAGAACTTGGGCAGGATAGGAGAGCCGACCACATGACCCAGAAATACCTCTGGATCCAGGCCACCCACAGCTCCTGTTTCCTTGGCACCTGGCCTGCAGGTAGGAGCTTGGGATTTGTTTGCATACTTAAGGACTCTAGCTGTGTTAGCAGCCTCAAGCTCAGGAACAAAACTAGATATATATATATATATATATATATATATATATATATATATTTTTTTTGCTTGATGTAATCACACTTATATATCTCTTTTTGTCATCTTTACTTTTGATTTCATTTCCATGAAATCGTTGCCAAGACAATGACAAGGGGATTTTGCCCAGTGGTTTCTTCTAGAAATTTTATGGTATCAGGTCCTACATTTATGTTTTTAATCTGTTTTGAGTTCATTTTAATTATAGGATCCATTTTTATTATTTTGTATGCGAAGTTATAGTTTTACTAGCTTCATTTATTAAGAGATCATCTTTTTCCAGGTGATTATTGTTGGGTCTTTTGTCTATATATGCATTGATTTATTTCTGGGTTTTCTAACTCTATTCATTGGTCTATGTATCAGTTTTTGCCAATATCATGTTCTTTGGATTGCTACAGTTTTGACAATGGTTTTAAATCAGGAAATGTGATACCACTTGCTTTTATATATACATATATATGTATATATAATAATTTGGGTACCTAAAATTTTACTGAACTGTTGTATTATTTCTAAGAGGTTTTGATGAAGTTTTTATATTATTTTACATATGAGGTCATATTATCTATAAACAGAACATTCTACTTCTCTATGCTTTGAATGTTCTGTATTTCTTTTTCTTGCATGATTGCTCTGCTTGGAACTTCTAGTCTATGTTGAAAAGAAATAGTAAGAGTGTGTACCTCAGTGTTAGAGAAAATACTTCCAGTCTTTACTATTACATTGTTTGTTATGGGCTAGTCATATATGACCTTTATTATGTTATAGTATATTTTATAATTAAGTTGTTGAGAATTTTTATCATGAGTGTAAATGAATTTTGGCAAATACTATTTCTGCATCTACTGAGATCACATAATTTATTTTTTATGCTACTAATGAGGTATATGCTGAACCATTCTTGCATTTGAGGCATATATTCCACTTAATTATGGTGTACAACAATTTAATGTCTCTTGAGTTAAGCTTGTTTAAATTTTGTTGAAAATTTTTACATCTGTATTCATCAGAAACATGGATTTGTAGTGTTTTTATTTGTTTTGTTTTGGTTTTTGGATTTTAAGTATTCATGCCTGGTTTTGGTATACTGTGAATGCTGGCTTCATGAAATTAGTTTAGTAGTGTTTCTACCTCTTCAATTTTGGGAAAGAATTTAATAAGGACTAGTATTAACTCTTTATATATTTGGCAGAACTTTACAGTGACGTTATATGGTGCCAGAGTTTTCTTTGTTGGCAAGTGTTTGATAACTGCTCCAACCTCATTGCTTCAATTTTCAATGCTTGCTCCAATCTTCAATACTTGCTATTGATTTTTTCAGACTTTCTATTTTCTTGTCATTCAGTCTTGGTAGGTTTCCTGTTTCAAGAGTATATCTATTTCTTTTAAATTTTCCAATTTATTAGCTTATAACTGTTTACTGTAAGCTCATGATCCTGTAGGCTCATGATCCACGTGTTTCTATGGTATTAGATGTACTGTATCTTCTTCCTTTTACACAGTTATTTGGATCATGTCTCTTTTTTCCCCCATGACTATTCTGGCTAAAGCTTTGTCAATTTTGTGTATCTTTAAGGAGCCAATTCCTAACTGTGTTCTTCTTTTCTGTTGATTTCTTAATCTCTATTCATTTATTTCTGTTACAATATTATGATTTCCTATCTTTTGCTAAGCTTAGGTACAGGTCTAATGTCAATAAAACTTTTTCTTTTTCTCTTTTTAATGTAGCAGAGTATCATAGCATATCTTCCTCCTAGATTTACTAAGGTCAGTTTGAATAGATTATAATTATTTCCACATAAATCCTGTATGAATATATGACTTACACATTATATATTCTCTCTGAAATAATACAGATAAAACAAGTTAAAATAAATTTTGAGGATATATTTATTGGATATTGAATGGATATTTAACGGAAAGTTCATCATAATGGATGTGTATGAAAAAAAAAAACCTGCCAAAAAATGTCTTTATTGTGATGACATGAAAAGGTTTAAGGATTATAATTTATGTGTAATTATCAGTCTCTTATTCTACTGGTTAGTAGTTTCACCTCTTTCTTTCTAATCAGCTACTATTTTAAGACTTACTGTCAAGAAGTAAAGGATTAATATAATACGTTCAACTTGTTAAATGCTAGATAAAACACACTAACACAACACATAATGTAGTTTTTATTAAAAACATTAAAAAATAATAGAATATGCACCATTTCTTTCCTAAGATTTACACTCTTCTTCCATGTGTTGAAAGAATGTTATTCTTAACAGAATAAAGCTCAAACAGTAGAATAGTATATGCTGTTAATAAACAAGTGAAAGTAAAAAAAAACATTTTATTTCTAAATATGTGTAATTGTGGTGAGTTGTCATGCTGTTACCCATAATTAAATAGATAAACTTATTTTGGGTAAAAAAGAAAAATTATATAAAAGTTTTAAATGTGCTTCTTTCTAAAAAATAAATCCATTATTGACCCTTCAATTTTCTGTCATGATACACTTGTTCTCTTATATAAATAGTCATCAGTGCTGATAAGAAGCAGATAAAGGGTATTTCTTTGTGACATTGCTTTTTTTATGCTGCTGTGTTTTTGTGAACCCAGTTTAGCTGACCAAATTTGATCCTCTTTGAGGAACTATTGTACTTTGAAGAAGACAAGTTGACTAATACAAAGTCCTTGTGAACAACTATTCTTATGCCTTATTAAGAAAAATAAGGCAGATACAGATCAATCTGTAAAATCAGGAAATAAGGCAGTGTGTGATAGTGCCTTGTGAATGGAGTAAATGAAGTCTACTCCTCAGGCAAGGACACTGTCTTTTCAGAATTTATTTTTCACTGAATTCACAACCCAAGCACTTAATATATGCAGGCAGTGGGGAGTGTGGAGTGGGGCATGGTGTTAGTAATAACACTGATGATTTATCAGATCCCTTACAATAATTAGTGAAGCATTTATTTGGCTTCAACCAAAAGTTAGAAACTGGATTTCACAGTTTTTCTATATTCAGTCCTCCAAATTACAGAATGAATGGGTTTTCTTTTGATTTTCACTTTGATTTCCTTCTCTGTTGTTTTCATTCCTACACAAATAGCCTCTTAGTTATATTTGAACCACGAGGCCTCTGGGTCAACTGTGAGAAAGACTGGTGTTTACAGCAGCTTTAAACATACCAGCTTCTCTCAAAGGGAAAGATGCAAGCTGGCATGGGACTACCCTCCCTAGAGGTTGGATTTTTGGCCCCAGGATTTCCATAATCTAAATTTCTTATTTTCAAATGCTCTGTGGCTATTTCAAAAGTAGACTCCGTTCTTTCTAGGAATTGTTATACACAGTCTTATTTTTCTATGAGAAAGTAAGAAAGCAGATCCTCTTGGGGATGCTGTGAGAATAATCACCATAATGTTATCACTAAACTACTTTAAAAGTCTAATTTCTATAGATGCGTTTTAGAGTTGCTAAAGTATATTATTTTCACAGTTGAAGCAGTCAGGGTAAAGGGCAATTTTAAGAGATTATACACTGTATTTTGTCAGATGTTTTCCTTATGATTTCATAGCCTCACCCTCAGAAAGAAAAAAAGAAGTTTCCCGCTTCCTACTTGTCATATTGCTCTTATAACTGTACTTGGAGGTGTTGGGGAGGAAAGAATTAAGAGAGGGCTTCAACTCTCTGCCCCCCCTTCCCTCCCCCAGTACCACAATGTAAAATGTGTAGTACATTGTAACTGAACTGATAGTTTGGCTCAATGCCTAGTGAAATTTCAGAAACAGAGGACAGTCTGTCTCAGTGCATTGTTTCAAATAACTCTGGTTGGCTTCTTTAGGGAGATATAATAGGCATTCACATTAGGCCAGAAGGTTATTAGATCTCCACAAGGCTCCGTCCGGCTGCATGCCATGAATATTATTCTGTCAACACAAACGTCATTAGAATTTGCTAAAATTGAATTACTCTTAGCAGCTTTACAGCTGTCTTACAACATTTGACAACCATCAAAAAACGTATCTTGGCACCAATGAGAATTCTTCACTGGGCCGATTTATATCTAAAAAGTATGGGAAATGAAGTGGAATAATAGTATCACTGTTTCAACGTACAATATTTACAAAATAAGCATGGAGTGGTTTTTTTTTTTTTTTTCTTTTCAAGACAGGGATTGATTTTTCTGCGCTACCCACGCCCCTCTCCCTCTACCTTTATAGCCCTGGCGACTATAAATAAGTTGCAGGAAAATTACTTCTCTACTGTTTCACAATGCTTTTCTTATCTGACTACCACAGCTGTCACTTATCCAAATGCTTTTATTTAAGATGTCTATGACTGGAAGTATTGCTTATGTTCTTCAGCAGCTAAAGAGCATTATCATATTATTTTTTAAATTTAATTCATTTCTTCTTGTTTTGCTTCAGTGTGTCTTTAATGTCTAGCAATCTCAGATTATCTTTAGACTCTTCCATCTTGTTTTCCTGCCTATCGCTAATATTTAGCCAAAAGAAAACATTAAGTTTCTTATTTTAAGGTATAAATTTGAACTTCACCGTCTATCATTTAGAGTTTGATATTCCTAACCCACAATTAATACTGATTATTTTTTTTACTAATAAGACAATCTCAAGTTCATTGTTCAAGCTCCCCAAATTTTAACAATAAATATTACTACAAGTCCTTTTAATATTGTTCTGTTCTTTTCCTTCAAAATCGGAAATCCCTTGGGTATTTTTTGATGGGGGTGGTGTGATAACATGTCTGAGGAGGTATGAACCTAGTCCCCTAAATCACATATAATTTTGCACATCTTTACCCCAATTAGGAAAACAAAAGAATAATAATTTACAGATTTTATCAATTATCTGGTCGTCAAAAGAAAAGACAATTCATGAGAAAACAGGAGCTTAGATTTTCCTGAATAAGCAGTTTCACATAAAAAAGTTGGATCTCTTAAAATGTAATAGGCAGCAAAATATTGCATAAAACAGAACTCAGTTGTATCCAATTGAAACTCATCCCATTTAGTCTACGACCACACCACCCTGAATGCTCCCGATCTCATCTGAAACTCATCCCATTTAAAACTTTATATGAAGCTATATTTTGTTTTGTTTTCCACTTAGTTAATGTTATTTATTTCCTATGAGAGCCCTTGTTATCTGAATGTACATTCTGAGATCAGATAGTACATTATATAGTCAAAATATTACATAAGATACTAAATTAATGTTTTATAATATGTTATCCAAGGCATGGAAGAACTATTCAGTCTGTTATTGTTTTTTAAAAAGCTGACTCTTGTATATACAGCATACTTTGATGGTATTCTCAAGCAAATTATAATCAGGTTAATGTCTTGTTACTTAGCATCTGGTTATTGAGTCTTAGAATGAGGTAAAAATTAAATCAGCTGTATCACAAGAATCAGGACAGATTAATTGTAATGAACTTTATGGAAAGTATGGCTAAATATTATTTGGAACACCACAAGTTTTCCAATTAATATAATTGTCCCTAACATGATTTATTTGAGAAGTATGTCATCTAGGAAGCAAATACTCAATATTGGTGAGAGGATGCAAGTCATTCCAATACCAAAACCACGGTGAAAATACCACAAATCTTATAATGGACAAGGCTGTAGTATGAAATATTCTTCACCATTTTCCAAAGACTGCAAAAAAGATCATAGTGGCAAAGCAGAAATACATAGCAAGCCCAGCAATTAGGTTGAGGATTTTGATAAAACTAGACAATTGGAATAATTTTTCCAAATTGCCCATTTTTCCCCAAGAATATTGTAGGTTGGTTTTCCCTCCTCTGTGCTGTCAAAATCATTGTAGCTGAAGCCTTTAGCCTTTCCAACTCACAGTGGATGATTTCCAATATCGACCCTAACTTCTGACTATCTCATTGTCATAACCTGATTGGTTTAAAAAGACTTTGTCCTTTCTGTTCACAACAGCTATGTCAAACAGCATAGACACATAACCAAGTGTCTCGTTAATACTGGGGGACGATTTTGAATTAGTTTTGAAAGTCAGGATGAATCAAAGGAATTGACATGGGAGTTGAGTGTCAGCAAATGAAATTTTTCCTTATTTGAACGAAGAGGTCTTGGTTTAAAAGTTATAAGGAAGCTTATGAAATGTGGAATAAAAGACTGGGAGATCCAAATTTAATTAGATTTCCTTTTAAAGATAACCGGAACTTATAAGTTTAAACTAAAACAATAGACAAGGACTGTAAAGAGATGATTTTTATAAGATACATTAAAAATGTCTAGTACTTAGAAGTTTATCAAATTATAAATAGTCTCTTCAGAGTGACTTTAGAACATAGTGTCTGTTTATTCTTAAAGCTATATTAAGGTTTAAGAAAGCAGAAGTCTTAAAGTTATTTCATTTGTCTTGTTTTAATAGTAATAGTTTCATCTAAGAACTGAAAGTTACAATGAAATAGAAAGTGATACACATATAAAATAACAAAGTTAATTTAAAGCTTCATAATATTAAATTAAGTTATAAATACCAAATGAAATTAACAATTTAGAAAAATAAATTTTCTAGTTTTCTCTGGGAAAAGTTCATAAAAATATTGTTTGTAGAAATTTGTACTACTCATAGTCAGTTTTCAATTACTCATTATCATTCACACTGAATGAATCACAGACTCTAGGAATAGGCTGATTCTAGAGCAGGGGGAATTGAATCTTGTATATCACAAATGCCTTATCTCTTCTGAAAAGAAAGTATTCAAGGACTGGTAGAATTATGTCAAAAGGTCACAATTGCAGTCTTGAATGTCTACACCTAATCAAAATAATAACAGTAATTGTTACTTATTGAAATCCATTACATAAATATGTTTCATAGATTCCTTAAATATCTTTAAGGAAAGATAATATAAATCAAGCACTCATTTGTTATCATTGAAAATAAATTATATATATTTCAATTACTTTGAAAATTGGTAATTAAAAAACAAGAATAAATATACTGCCTTTTTCAATAAGAACTGTATTCAAGTTATAAATGGTGATCATAATTGATACAGAAGAACTTTTATTTACATAACAATAAAAATAAGAATAATAGAAATAGAAAATCGTTATTTTGATCATTTAATATAGTATCTAAAGGAAGATACTTCAATGGATGCTAGTACTTTTTGGTGCAAAGGTAAAAAGAATATTTGCACAACACGGTGTATTTCTACATAGATTACTTGTTAATTGCAAAGAAGAAAAAATATATATTTATGGTGGAAAGGGTTGATTGTAACAAAATTAATCCAGCGGTGCTGCTTAATAAAGACCCAGCAATTAGAAATGCTGATAATATTCTCCATGAACTATTTTTGCCAAGCATATTTCCCTGAATCTAGTGCTGATGTTCGTCTTAACTTTCTGTTTACAGAAAATACAGGGGGTAGAGAAACACATTAATTACCTCATGAAAGCACAATCAGACAAATGCAGAATGTAAAGCATTTTACAAGACATCTGGTCTGATGTCTTAAAAAAGTTAATAGCTGGGGTGGGGGGGAAGGAGGTGGAAACTATACTTAATTTAGAAGGACTTAAGAGACACAGCAAACAAATGTATTGAGTACTTTCTGATTGAATCCTGATTTAGAAAAAAAATAGTTTAGCAAGCATTTGGGGAAATTTGAATATAGACTTAAGTTATCTGTTGTTAATAAGAAACAATTTCTGATTTTGTTAGATGTGATTATGTTATGGTGATCATATGGGGGAGTATTTCCTTTCATACTGAAGACTTTAGATAAAAGTGTCATGACACCTATAAATAATTTTCAGTGATAGAACCAAAACTATGGATGTGCACATAAAATGCAGATCTAGGTTAACATAAAGGCACAATGTTAATAAATGAATCTGGATGGTAAGTAAATAAATATTTTATTTTCTGTAAGTTTTAATATTGTGATAATATACTGCATTTATTTTTATTCAGAATGTGTGTGGGCATAAAATCCCATGAAGTGTAATAAAAGGTATACTAGCTCTGTTCCCTCAATGCCTTTTTTTACTAGAGATTTAATTGTTTTGCATTTGTGATTGAAGTCCAAAAAGATTAAAAAATAAACTTGGGCAAATCAATAGTTCTAAAAGGAACTCCATTATTGCAAATACTGGCATGAATACCTGCAAAATAGACTTGTAATTGCTTCAACATGTATCTTTAGGAGTTTAGAGTGCTTGTATGCTAGGGAATTCTTGACTCTAGAAATTCTTGGAATGTAGTTTAAAAGGAGGATGACCCAAAATGAATCTGTGACCTCTTTCCTGGACTTTCCTGGAGCCAGAAGTTCCTTGTGGAAGTTCTCTAGCCAGCACATGTCTGGGAGCCTACCTCCAACCCAGATGTCCCTGAGCCAAAGCAAAGGCACTAACTGTCTTGGAATTTGCTTTTGCTTCCAGAAGAGCAGGGAGAGAGTCCCTCAAGGTCTCATATGCCAGGCCACACGGCACCCCCATCTCACATTCCCTGACAGGTCAGGTCAGTCTAATAAATTCATCAGCTCAATCACACCCGGTTCGTCTGTAAATCCCCTGTCACTGGGTAAATACACGACCAAAATGTCTTGTCCATAAACTTGCAGTCCAAGCACTGTAAATCAATTATGTTTTCAACAGCTCCATTCCAGTCTGATGACTGATTCTCTGCTTCATAGTTCTTAGAATATGAATTTCAATGAGAATCAATTATTTTATAGAGAAAAATGTTTTTTCACTGGACAGGAAGTCTTTCTATTTTGGTAAATTTGTAACATAATAGTTTATATATTTCCATTCCCTACAATGTAAAACATCTAGTATAAGCCATCACTCTAAAAACTAAATCAAAATGTTCTTCTAAGGTAGAATGTGTTAAAACTTGGAACAATATGAACTGAGTTCCAATAAACTTAAAATGTACATTGCTGATCACTTAAGGAAATTTTCAATATTTCAATTTTCAATATTCAATATTCAATAACCTGACTTCATGGCCTTAGGGAATTACAAATATTTATGAGATATAATGTAACTATTTACGACTATTAGGGAGAAAGTAATCAACCTCATTGGTCTTTCCTGAATTTAGCCATAATATAATAATTTTGTCCATAATACTTTGGTCCATATATGCTTGGTTTCTTCAAAATCTAAATTCTGGAAGTTAATATAATAAATGCCATTTCTATAATAGCATGCATGCGCTCTATGAAATCTTTTTTATTTAAATACTATGAATGAAATCTTACCAAGTGTCATATTTAGTTACTAAGAAAAATATGAATAAACCATCAGCTTTTTCAGAATGTGGATACTAACATTAAAATGTAAAATTTGTTTCTTCTAGGTTAAAGTAGTTGAATTTGGGTTGCAATTTCAGAAAATAGTTGCTTAGTCTTCACATTTTACCTTCAAATTTATTTATCTATTGATGTTTATCAGATCATATTTCCATTACTAATTTGTAATCTGGATGTGGTGTTCTAAGCAAAAAACATGTCTCTAATTGACTCACCATTGTATGCAACGTTTAGTGTGGAGTGTGGCACATAGGGGACATTCTTATATCCTATTGAATGAATGAATTTCCTTAAACACATTTCCTTAAACACACTTTGCTGATATGCTCTATGCAGTCATGCCCTATGCACTCACCTCATCTTTCCCAGACAGCTAACTTGCAGCAGTTGTGTGGGTAGTAGTAGTAATGGCTTGTTGAAGTTTAACTTATCCTTGGTGGACAAATGAACTCCTATGGGCTTGGAAGGAATTAATTACTGTGGATTTGGAAGGAGAGATACCTCTGGGACTCCAGGAAAGCTCATTTTGCTGGAAACAAGCTTTCACCCACAACCTACTTCTCTTAAGATTTATGTTAATTTCCAATTTAATACATTCAGAATCTACTGTAACTCATTCAGGTTGAATTTCAAATTCCATATTTGACACAACCTATAGCCTTGTTGTGATGGAATGAATGTTTACATTGTCCTCAATTTTTTATGTCAAAATCCTAACCCCAAAGTGATGGTGTTAGGATGTGGGGCCATTGGGAAGCGAGTAGGTCATAAGAGTAGAGTTCTCATGAATGGGGTGAGTGCCCTTTAACTATCATTAAAGATAGTTCCCTTGCCCTTCTGCCATATGAAGTCACAATAAGAAAATGTCTGTTTATGAAAGAGTGAGTGCATTCTCACCAGACACTGAATCTGTCAGCACCTTCCTGTTAGACTCTTCATTCCAGAACTGTGAGAAATAAAGACTTGCTATTTGACTCCCCCAAGTTTATGGCGTGTGTGGTATAGCATACAGAATGAACTAAAGTTCTTGAACTGAGTTTTATTAAGCTTAATGATGTTGGGGTGAGCAAATGAAAGTCCTTTGAAGACTTTCTAATATTATATTTGGGGGCTGTTACTATATTTTTGAAAATAAAGTTTTTTGAGAAACTTTAATTCAAAACAAATTGAATATTTTTAAATATTTTTGTGAAGAGAGAGTAAAAATCTCTTGACTGTAATAGTTCCTCAATGTTTGAGAAACATAATAGTGAAAATAATCTTGACGTTAGAAATGTAATGAGACTTGTTTAATGACTACCTATCTGTCTGTGGTGTCTTCTCTGAGAATTTCTTAGAAATAGCCAGAAATTGATTTGCCATGTGATTGCTCCCTTTGTTTCAGGTCTATCACAAATTTAAATTAAAAACTATTTTTCTGAGTTATGAATCATTAGTAATGCCATGTGGGAAAATTTTCAATGGAAATTTAATTGTGTGGAGATTTGGGGCAAAAGGTGATTGCATAAGATGTCTGTCTTTTCAAGGGAGTAGTTTTGTTGATTTTCTTTCCAGTCAGTGGAAAGGTTGTTCCAGAAGATCCTTCACAGTAGGAGTTGATAAGAACACCTGTGAGATCATGTTATAAAAGAATTTGTACTATTCAAAGTTATTCCAAACTCCTTCATTGATTTTGCTTCCCTTCATTTTAATGGTGGTTTATAGTAATTATGGCTGAATGAGGGCGACCTCTGCTTCAACTGAAGGGATTAATGCAGATTTAGTGGATAAGTTTCTCTTGTTCATGGTGTTGAAAGATTTGTTTTTGTTTGTTTCCCCTTACCTTCCACTATGATAAAATGGACAATTTTAGATTCAGTTCAATAATGCTATTAATTATAGTAATGACTATTATGGCGAATTCAGCATTCTTAATGTACCCAGTGAGAGTTTAATGAGGAAGAGAATCATTCTTCATTATAGATGCTGTTAAGAACATTTTGGAAGAATCTAATAAGGTAACATTTAATAGAATATATCTATAAGAGAATATGTAATAGGATAATCTCAAAATGATGCTAATTCTGTCTAGAAGAGAATGGAGAAGAGAAAGAGAGACTTTTTAGTTTTGATCTCTGATTATTATGAAAATAATGGTTATATTAAAGTTTAATTTTAAAATCTAGAAGTGTTTTTTTATAAGATGAAAGGGGAACTTCAGTGCCCATTAATGGGTTTTTTAAAACAAGAAGTCAGTGAAAACATATAAGGTGAATACTCTTAATTGGGTAAAATATATGCAATAGCATACTTCTCAAATGTCCTAAAAGAATTTCTGATACTTACAAGCAAATACTCAATGCTCTCTGCATGTATTTTCCATGTGAATAACGTTTTACTGTGGAAGAATATTATATTTTTATAATGTGAGATTTTATAAATTAAGGCAGTATTTTATATTTTAAAATGTTTTTAAGATTTTATTAAATTTTGATAACTGAACATTAGAAAGTCAACTGAGACAAAAATTATGATTTGTAAATAATAGAAACTACTAATTTTTCCTATTGTGCACTAATATTTAACTTTATTTCATTCTCATATATCACTTTCAATTTCCTTGTTTGTTCTTTGTTAATTTATCATTAAATATTGAGCTTTCCCTTAGGCCATAGAGTCACACATAATAATAAATTGTCCCTAAAATTAAAATGCCCTCTAGAAGACCCCATTTGCCCATTGATGGTTCTAATGTATTCTTTAATACCTATTTAAATAAGACAATGGATGTAAGTATAATAATGCTTGTTTATATATCAAGGTACACCTTTTTACTAGTCAAGTAAACAACTTTAACCCAATAGATTTTTGCTTTTTAAGTGATGAGCTGATCAAAAGTGTCTAAGTCATCTGCATTTTTCCCCTTATTTTTAATTTTTTCCCCACTCTGATGTATACATATTTTAAGAAATAAAAAACATTATTTCACTGATACACATGTTAGCAAAGTTGTTTTATATTGAATACCTAACATGTGTCAGGTTTTATATTGTGTTTTGCATAGATTATTGTTTAATTTTTATAAGAACCAAGAATGTCAATATTCATGGGCCCACAATACTGATAAATGAGCAAAGTCACAGAAAAGCACTTCAAACTACCTGTATTTCCAGAAAAAGAGAAATGGTGATAAAACCAATGTTAAAACCTACTTTAACATGATTTAAAAAACTATGTATTGTCATATAGAGCAATTAATAAGTGATAAAATGAAATGGAAAAAATTATTTTCAACTATTTAAGTAGGTGATTCACATAGATTGATTAGTATAGTATCACATAAATTGATATAGTATAGTACCACGTAACAAAAACTAAGGTGAACTTTTACCTAAAGAGTTAGAAAAACTGAACTGCTGCTACAAAATACCCCAAATCTCTGTTATTTAAGAAAATAAACATTTAATTCTTTTAGCCATCATAATCCAAAAGTGACCGGTGAAGGGGAGAAGCTCAGTTCAAAGTAACTCAGGGAATCAGGATACTCAAAGCAGTGGATCTGAAATCTTTGAACTCCTTAATTGATAGTTTCCACCGTTGTCCATTAGATAAGGAAAGAGGAATCATAATGGTTCTTTTAGGGTTTGTAGGTATCATATTATAAAACTATCATATGATGTCTACACTCACTACAATCACCAGAATTCAGTCATATGACCCCATCCTTGGTATAATTAAGGAGAGGAAACAGTCTCCATGTGTGTTCAAAAGGAAAATAAAAGAATTCTTATTTGAATGTATAGCTGTGTCTCTGCCCCAGGAAGATATTATTAAATACATTATCATCAGAATCACAAATGGGGACTGGAATTTTGGCAGTAAAGTTGAAACCTCAATGAAAATGGATAATGTTAGTGGTCAGAAGAAATTTCCTTTGTTTAAGAAGAAACTTAGCCTTGGTTCCAATATTATAAAATGAGCTACCAAACATTATTCACTTATTTTAATATTGAAAATATGTCTAAATAGTTTTTTCTCATTTTAATTCCAGGACAAACTCAGTTTTTAGTAGTTTAATCATACTAGTGACTTTTGTAGCAAATTTAAATGAAGCTGGAATGTCCAATAAATTTCCAAATTATGACTATGTTTTAAGGTACTAATAATTCACACCTTATTAAATGTGAAGATTATAAAATTAGTTCTCAATTTTAGAAATAGTTTCCTTGAAATTATAAAATGTGTCATTCTTGAAAGGAAGAGAAAGTAATGAATGGTGTTATCTCAAGTCCAAATATAGTAGAAATGGCAACTGAAAATATGCCTTCCTCCAACTTTGCCAATGTACATGATTCTTGAGATATATTACCACACCCTATTTACTGTCCTTGGCTAGGCTTCAACTGGAGACTGCCAATTCCTTCTAAAACAGTCAGAAACTTGTGGCAACCTTATTATAAATGCTCTATTTTTTTCCCTCATGGAAACATTTTGCTGTGTAGATTTTTCCATACTATGACTTTGAGAACTTTATTCTAAGATAGTGACTAAGAGTTCTACCACTCCAATTAACCACTAAATTCTCAGAAAATCATTTTTAAAGGGGATTCATAATTGTAGAACTGTTGACATTTTAATTAAACTACCACATTTCATTCATCCATGCATTTACTCATTCGCTCCAGAGTATTTTGGGCTTATTTCCTATGTGACAGTCACTATATTTAGCATTAGGGAACTTGAACAAATCTGATTCACATTCTTTTGGGAAAACAAACAAGTTGTAAGATAAATAAAATTCAGACTGTGTTACAAAGAGCATAGATGGAGTTTATAGGTCTCAATATAAGAAAAATTGGGTCTTTAAAATAGAGATGTTTAAAGAACCTATTTAGAATGACTTAAGATAAGGAGTCCTTGATGGAGGTGGCATTTAAATTGAAATTCAATAAATGAAGAAAATCCAGTTATATACAAGGACAAGAGGAAAAATATCAACTGTCCTGAGATGACAGAGTTTGATGTATAATGTATGATGTTTGATGTATGACTGGTGTGAGATCAGTGACTGAGGAAAAGGGGTGATTGGAAAGGAAGCAAGGACCAAATCTATCAATTTTGGGAAATCATTGGAGGAGTTTAAGTTGAAAGTTTAAGTTGGTCTTACTCCTAGGAAATGATTTACATTAAAATTATTAATTCATGTGTCTTTATGGTAGAATATCTTTAAGGGTAAAAGTAGAAATTTGGGGAGCAGAGGTAGCTTGGAACAGACCATTGAGAATAGAGGTGAATTAAAGTAGGTGAATATGAAAGATAGACTGAGACTATGTGAGGGAGAGGGAAGGGATGGATTTTAAGTTTTTGACTTGTAGCTAAGTGAATGATGATACTATTTATCCAACCTCAAATATGCTAGGAAAGTCAAATAACGTATTTGGGATGATCAATATTGTTGAAATGCCTGTGAAGCATTTGGTGTAGTTTTTGGATTAACATTTGGGTATCAGCCTGGGCTTAGAGGGAAAGTTTAGCTTAAATATACAATTAAAAATTATCAGTCTATAAATGTTGTCTATATTCAGTAGGAGTAATTGTTATTGACTAAGAAAGTGCATATATGAGTAAGTAAAAGGAAAGACTAACATGATGTGATCATATCACATAGATCATATAATAGATGTAGAAAAAGTATTTGGCAAGATCCAATATGTGTTAATGATTAAATTTCTAATAAAATGGGAACCAAAGGAATAAATTTCAACATAATAAAGGTCAACCCACATCTAATATGCAATATGTTAGATGGCAACCCACATCAAACATATTACTCAATGATGAAAAATTGAAAGCCTTTTTTCTAAGAACAAGTACAAGAGAAGTCCACTTTTATCACCATTGCTTAGTGTAGTATTGGAAGTCCTACCTTGAGAGATTAGGCAAAGAAAGAAAGATATATCAAAGAATACAAGCTGGCAAAAAAAGTGAAACTGTCACTATGAAGATTCCATTAAAAAAGCAGTTAGAGACAATAAATCAGTACTATAAAGTGGTTAAGAAATCAAGACACAAAAAATTGTTGTGTTCCATATATCAAACAATGGACTAGGCAGAGAAAACAAGAAAACAAACCCATTATCAATGCATGAAAATGAAAAACAGGGATAAATTTAACAAAGGAGATGAAAGATCTGTATAATGAAGACATTATTGAGATAAAGAAGGCACAAAAAATGAAAAAAATACTTTATGCTCATGGATTCAAAGAATTAACATTGTTAAAATAGCCATATTTACCCAAAGTAATTTGCAGATTTAGTGTAGCTCTATCAAAATTCCAACGTTTCCCCCCCACACAGAAACAGAACACACAGTGATGAAATTTGTATTGAATCAAAAAAGGTTTCTCAAATCATAAATAAATCTACCATAGGATCCAACAATCTGTCTTCTTGGTGTTATTCCTGAATATAAAAGCACTAATTCAAAGGGGTATACGCACTTTTCTTTTTACAATACTTTTTTTTTTACTCTTTACTATAACCAAGTCATGGAAACAAGCTAAGTGCCAAATGACAGGTGATTGGATAAAGAGGCAAGATACATAGATATACATATATAGATACACAGATATAGACATGTATAATGTCTATGTAATGTAATATGTATAATAGAATATGACTCAGCTATTAAAAATAAAATGTATTCTTTCACTTGCAACAAATGAATGGATTTGGAAATGTGATGTTAAGCAAAATTAGAAGGACTAAAGCTGGATCATTTCACTCATATGCAAACTATTAAAAAATGAAACAGGAACAAATAAAAACATACTAAAACCAAGTTTTCTGAGTTCTTTGTGGATCTTTGTTATCAGATCTTTATCACCTGTATGGAGAACAAAATTTTTTCCCATTTGGTTGGGTTTCTTTTTGTTTTGGTTATTGTCTCTTTTGTTGTACAGAAGCTTTTTAGTTTGATATAGTCCTAGCTGTTTATGCTGTCCTTCATTATTTTTTTTTTATCATCTGTAGATGTGTCCTGAAAGGGGTTTCCGAAGTATAAGTCTTGGAGTGTTTTGCCCAAATTTTCCTCTCTGTAGTTTATGGTCTCAGGGTCTACATCCAGTCTTTTATCCATTTTTAGTTGGTTTTCATACATGGTGTGAGAAGTTGTCTTGGTTGATTTTTTTGCATGTCATGGTGCAGTTTTCCCAGCACCATTTATTGAAGATGCTATCCTTGTTCCAATGTATGCTTTTTTGCCCTTTTGTCAAAATTTAATTGACTGTACATGTGTGGCTTTATTTCTGGGCACTCAATTCTATTCCATTGGTGTAACAAAAACAAAGCAAAAAGCCTAGTCAACAAATGGAGAGAACTAAAAAGACATTTCTTCAAAGAGGAAATACAAATGACCAGTAGACATATGAAAAAATGCTCAATGTCACTAATAATCAGGGAAATGCAAATCAAAACCACAATGAGATACCATCTTACACCAGTAAGAATGACCCATATCAATAAAATGAGCAACAACAAGTGCTGGCATGGATGTGGAGAGAAAGGAACACTCTTACACTCTTGGTAGGATTGCAAATTGGTTCAACCACTGTGGAAGACCATGTGGAGGACCATCAAACTACTGAAAATGGAACTACCATTCAATTCAGTGATTCCACTACTGGAAATCTACCCAAAGGAAATAAAAACACTAATTCAAAAGGACACCTGTACTCATATGCTTATCATAGCATTATAATTGCTAAGATATTGAAAAAACCCAAATGCCCCCAAACTGATGAAAGGTTGAAAAAGATGTGGTTTATTTACACAATGGAATATTATTCTATAATCAAAATGACAAATATGAAGCATTTGTGATGACATGGATGGATCTAGAGGGAATCATAGTAACAAATAATTCAGAAAGAAAAAAATAGAAACCATATGATTTCACCCATAGATGGGATATAGGAGTAACAAAATGCCAGGAAAAACCCAGAATAAACTGACAGGTACTTGGGGCATGCTGCATAGGAGGGTGCAGGAAAAGAGAGAAATTGGGCAAAGGAGGAGCACAAGAAGATTAAGGTGAGAATTCACAGGTGATAGGGTGGAGGGAGAGTCCTGGTAAATGGAATGAAGTAATATAAATATATACATATATAATGTAAATACATATGTATATACACATAATTATGTAAACAACAAAATTACCAATAAGTAAAAACATCCTAAAATCAACTGTTTGCAATATGTCTGCAGAAAAAAGTCTATCAGAGATGGTATTTGGGCAGATAGAGCAAATGAGGTTACAGCAATGGGATATGATGTAGAGAGCTTTGGTAGTAGATATGGTATTGTAACATACTTTGTAGATGTGTGAAACTATGTACCTATATAGAGGTGTTTTAAATTGTTTCCTCAATGAATAGTTTTTGTTTTTTTTAAAGAGAGCATGCTTAGAATCAGTAAGAAATTACAACATTTAAAATGTAATTAAAGGGTCAGAGAGGCTCCTGTGTATATAGAGTTTATATGCAAAGAATAGTGAATGAAAAAAATGCATTAAAATTAAAACAAGTTTTCTATTCAAGAAATGGCTTAATTGAGGCAAGGCATAGTGGCGCATGCCTGTAGGTGGCAGCCTAGGAAGTCACGGCCAGAGCCAGGGATCATGGTTCGAGTCCCGCCTGGGGCAGAAAGTGAGACCTAGCCCCCCAAAAATAGCTGGGTGTGATGGCGAGTGCCTGTAATCCCAGCTACCTGGGAAGCTGAGGCCGGGGATTGCTTGAGTCTGTGGTACTCCTCAATGTGAGCCTGCAATTCCACAGGCAAAAATAGAGAGACTTAGTCTCCAAAAAAAAGAAAGAAAGAAATGGGTTAATTGTGGTGGATAAAGGAAAATAGAGGAGATGTGATCCTGTATACTGACCAGACACTGAAGTCACCTTCTTTATTGTAAAAGTCACTAATAAGATAATTATTTTAAAAATATTAATTTTTTATAATTAATAACTTTAAAAGTATTTTAAAAAGATACTGTTTTAATATGCATCACAGATTTCCTACTTGATGTATCTTACAATAGTCAATTGTACAAAAATTTCCACAAAACCATTGCTGTTTTTATTTATTTTGTCTCATTGTAAAGTATACAGTGTGGCACATTATATCTATTGCTAAAATTCCCACAGTCTAATATATACATATTTGTGAATTTTGAGTGATTTGAAGCTTATGAATATCTTAAAGTTGGTTTGGTTTTGTCTTGCTCAAACCCTAGATATCTTGTTTTTGCAGTTTAATAAATTTTTGAGAAGAAAAGAATGTTTATATTTCCCACTAGATGTAAAATTGTTAGAGAGAACAGGATTTAAACATACAGTGAAACAAAACTAACACATCTTGAAAAATACAAGGAAAGACTTCAACTAGTCTTTATAAATACTTTTGATGTATTTTATTTTTAATTGAAACTCTGGAGAAATAAAGATTAGCTTTGGGAAAAAATAATGAATGCAGTGAACTTAGACATAAAATAATTGCTAAGTGCACCATTTTCTAGAAAGCATATCACAAAACTTTTTGATCAGTAAAACAGCAGTAATATATTAGGGTAAGAATGTATGTGCATATTTTGATTTTGATCATTTTTATCTGCTATACCATTTCCATAACACTCTGATTAGCCACACTTGTCAAACTGATGGAAGAGAAAGTCAACTTGCCCTTGAATGCTGAAGACTATTTTCAGAATTTTGAGTTGTCTCACTAATCCAAACCATTTTGCATGCTACTTCCATGCCCCTTAGAAGATGAATTTGCTTATATCCCTTTCTTAAAAACTGTTTACTGGAGTCCTTATTAATTAGTTCAACATTCTAGGCCTTCTGCAATCTTGCCATATCTAACAAAAAATCTATTTCTTTCACTACCCACTTTTTTATATGAATTTTTATGCCTCCACAAAATACCAGCCCTTCATATCATCTACTCATAATACATGCCTCCTTCTATCATGCATGGAAAAGGGGGTCCTTTGCTACTTTGTCTCCCCTGCATTATGTAGATTAGTGCCATACCATAGAGAGATTGCCAGTAAATGTTTCCTGGTTAATTACATATGGAGAATGCTTTTGATGAGAAGGATCAGAAAGTTTAATGGCACTAGATTAAGTCAGCTTTCAAAATGCACATCTTTTACATTGCTGCACACTGACTCCCAAAAAGAGAGAATGTCAGCATCACCTCCCATATTCCTTTCCACTGCTCAAATACTTTGTTGAGTTGAATCCCCAGTCAGATTCTAGTGTTTCATGAAGAGATTTTGTAATGTGTGTGATAGTCATAAGAGAATTTCACTTGGGAATTCAGGAAGTGGACACAATCATAGATACATGGTACACCTTCAGGAAATAGCACTTCTCCATTTAACTTTTCCTAGTGCATTTTTTATAATGAGCTCTGAGCAACTAGATAAAAAGTGAATGTAACTAGCTAAGAAAGGGGATGTGTAGTAGGTGCTGAGGTGTGCCACCCAGATCTCCCTCTTAGGATGGCCAGAACTTAATGAATGCTAACATCTCAGAACTGAGTCCATGAGTGAAACTTTCCCATGGCAGAGGAAATTACTTGGTCTAGTGCTACATCTGGTATTCGATCTCTCAGGGAAGGCTGCATTCGATGTTGATCAATGTAAGGATGCAAAGGAATCTCCCCTTCACTCAAAATGATATACTTTGCAGGATAACTGGGCTCTTGAACTCCATGAAGAATCAGTGGAGTGAGTATGGCAGCTACATCATGGTTCAGCCTTGCCCTGTGCTTGGTCCTACTGCTTTTACTCCATTACACATATGATTCCAACACCAATCCCCTAGAAATCTCAAGCACACAAATCTCCAACTTAGAATCTGTTTCCAGGGAAACAAACTAAGACACCACATATTCATAAGAAGCATTATTATAGCCTGTTCTTACTCTTGCACCTACTAAGGGGAGAGATTTGTATGTGATATTTTGAACTTTGGGGAACTCAGTTGCTTTTCTGTTTTCTACTATCTTTCCCAAATTCACTGAAATTAATCAGTATTGTAGGGCAGTAGTTAATGTTTCTTTAAAAAACTTTCACACTTATACTTTGGAAGAGTAGTTAGAATTAGAAGAATCACCCCAGGAAGAAGACTCAAAACACTTGGATTTTGAGTGTGGATTGTACACTTAATCATTTAAGTTTTTTTTATCTCAGTCTCTACACACAAGTCAATTTAGTCTACCTTGTGAATTTTGGAAAATGCTTCAAATGAGATTAGATATATACAAATGAATTTGTAAAACAATCATATTTTATTTTAGATAGTTCAATATTACTTATTAATTTTACTTTTAAAATTAGTTTCTTATATAATTATTAATTTAGGGATTTTTAAAAGAAAATATCATTAAAAATAAGTTATTTTTATGATCATATCCTTTTTTCACTTCTGATAGTTTTAAATCTGGATATTTGTGAATGACTTAAAATTAAATAAATTTAGAATCAGAGAAAACTTTAGATATTTTCTTTTTGCCACATGAGAAAATGTTGAGAAATTTTTCTACTGTTGCATGACTAGCTATGAAAAGATTCACAATTAGTAGCTAAGGTTCTCCATTTCCTTAGTGCTTGATGGATTATTTTATATGAAGGGATGATAGAATTTTGGTCAAATTATCTTGGATTTGCAATTCATATCTTCTGGTATTTGATGTTTTATAATATTTATACCACTTTCCAGTTCATAAAATTAAGTTCTTTTTTCATCTTCATTTTCCCATTTTAATCTAAATATATCCCAATAGTAAGGAGGTGTTTTGAAATATGAAATATGAATCTACTATATGACCCAGCAATTCCATTCCTTGATATATATGTGAAGAATACATAGTATAGTAATTTGAGGGGACAGGTACACTTCCTAGTTCATTGCAGCACTATTTACAATAGCACAGTCATGGAAACAACCTAAGGACTGATGACAGACTTGTGGAATAGGAAGATGTAGTATTACACAAAACTCAACTATCGGAAAGGATAAACTCTTGTCACCCACCACATGGATGGAACTGAAAGGGTTTATGACAAAGTCAGGAGGAAAAAGACAAATAATGGTGTTGCTTATATGTAAACTATAGACAAGCAGAACACATGATCAAATAAAGCTAAATATAACAAACTGAGGCAACCAGAGCAGGCAGGGGCAGGAAGAGAAGAAAGGGGGAGGGAGCACAGTGGACTACAGAAGACCATGGGTGGACTATGAATGTTTTGGTGGTGGGTATAGTGTAACAATGCCTTAACTAGGAGAGCCCATATCTCTAAATCATCAACAAAATTGTAAACCAATGCTAACTCAATTAAAAAAAAATATATGTAGATAACCCAGCAAAAATGAGCTAACAAGATTATACAGCATGTTGTTTCTCAATAATGCATGTTAACCACTTTAGTATTGGTTTGATTAAGTAAACTAACAACTCAACAAATAGTCTTGTTACCACTCTGGAAAAGTTGGTATATATTTGTGTGCATATGCATGCATTGCACATTTTAAAGAATGATGTCTTCACATTCCTATAAAAGCGTGCTATATCATAAAATAATTCATAGTTGACATGTAGCAGTAGGAGCTAGGGCGCTGGCTACAGCTGTCTCTGATTTTTCCAGGCCCATTATTTTATTTGACATTTCTGAAACCAGTTTTACATTGTAGTAGAACCATAAATAATGGCACTAAGCTGGAATATACAAGAGTGGTGAAAAGAGATAAATAGCATATACATATATATGCATATATATACATATATATATATATTTCAACATTGAAAGGGATAAGAGACTTTAAGAATTGGGTAAACCCAGTTCTAAGCAGAACACATTGAGTAATACAGTACATGGCAGCCTCTAGTCCTCCAACTCAATAGATGCTGGGTCTTTCCCAGTTCCTGAGACCTCTTTCACAGGATTCTAGCAAATCCCTTGCTCAATTTGTCATTTGGGCAAGTTTACTGGTGCAAGTGTTTGCCCTCTACCTTCCTGCAACTCTACACCAGAGCCCCAAAGGTGAAACAATTCCAGGGAGAACATCTTATATCCTTTGCCATGGCCACAGGAATGTTGATTTTTCTTTCACCTCCCACACAACTATAGTGCAGCTCAATGTTAGGACCTGTTGGAAAACAAAACATATTTCATCCTCATTTTATTTTCTCCTGATTATCCATTTTCTTGCTTATTTTTGAGAAATGGCTATTTATAATTTAGAGTTTCCTTCTCCATGAGAAAGCAAAACACATATAATTCATTCACCATTTATAAACTCAGCGTATGCAGGCATTTCTGGGCCTTGCCTGGAATTTTGCTTTTGTTTTCAAAGCTAGTTAAGAAAATGACTCTGTTTGCCTTCTGTTTGGGCTTCTAAGGCAACAGGATCTGTCTTGTGTCACCACACTGTGAAAGGGAAGATACTGTGATGACTTGATACTCTGTTCCAAGAAGTAAGTGATTTTAGTCCCAGTTGCTATTTCACTGTGAGAAATAGTAAGTATAAAGACAGTTGAAGGAAGGCAAGATGGAATCTCTGATTTGCAATCTAAAATCTCACAGGCAAATTGTTTTCAAAGGGCTTAGTTCACTAATGGCTTGAGCAAGCACCACTGCCAAACAGCAAGAGTCAGAAAAGGTAAAAAGAACCACTGTTTCATAAGGAAGGTTTTATTGGTAAATCTGATGACTTGAGTTTCCAGGATTTGAGACGAGATAAGGAGTGATTATAAAGATGACATGTATGCATGCATTAACAATTGACATACAATGACAAGTCCTTTTTTACTTTAACTATTTTCCTCTCTGAGTGATGATAAGGATATTAAATCACAATCATCAACCAATGGGCATTTGTATCCTGATTCAGGAAAGAGTACAGGGACTTGGATTATGGCTAAATTACCTTCTGCATCTCCACTCAATCCAACTTCAAGACTAGGTGATTTGATTTCTTCTTGTCCTTCCCCTTTATCTATTATCACAATCTGTATAACCCACCCAGTCAGTAAAAATGGCCGGGAAGCAAATGACCAGACATTGCAAACTTGCCCTACCCAAGAACATTATATATTTCAACCACTCGTACTGATGTTTTTTTTAAATGCCAAGCTATGAGCTTGGCTGTCAGAGCAGTGAAGTGAAAACAAAATTAGGGGCAAATGCCTACGCCCTCAAGAAATGTCATGGAGAAGCAGCAAAAACAAGTTAAAGGTTTTCCTTATTATTACTTTTTTAATGTTTAAATTTATGGATTTTGTTATCAGTGTGCTGAAAATGGAATCAATGACCCACTGGACAGAATGCTTATTGTTTAAGAAATGCCTTGAACTTTAAATAAACACCATTTTCATTTCTTTTGGATCAATTTACTTGCAGATGTGTGACATGGTTTGAGAATATATATACCCAGCTGCAAAATACAGACAAGAGCAGGACAGAAACTAATTTTCTTACTATTCAGACTTTATTAAACAGACAACATAGCTCTCAAAAGAAACATGAACTTCTCTTTTTTTTAATTCACTTCAGGGACAGAGAGACTGAGTTGAAGGCAGAATTCAGAGTTTCCTCCAGTGACCACAAAATAGCATTTTAAAATCTTGTAGTGTTTTGTTTTTGCTGCCGTTTTGATTTTTTTCTTTTCCTTGGCAGGCTTGTGAATTTTTAAGTAGCCCAGTTCTGCTTTCTCCTTATTCCTGTACTATTAGCAGTAAGGATTCATTTACTAGCTACACAGCTGTGGGGAATTTGCATCCTCTCTCTGGGTCTCAGCTTTTTCTCTGTAAACTTAGAGTTCGAATAAATCATCTCCCGCTCCAGTGTTTTGGTCTATTTCCTACGTCTGTGTGAGTATACAGTTTGGATGGCCCCGTGTGGGCAGGTGAAATCTTTTACAATCACCCCAAATACCAGCGAATCAGCTGGCTAATGAACTGCCTTCAAAGAGAGCATTCCCATCAATTTATGAAAAGACTGTGAGTGGAAACCAAAGGCCTCCTCTTCCCTCTCCCATAGCATTATTTCCTGTTTTTAGGTTAGTATATAGTTGATTTGTACTAAAATTTTCATACTTAGAGAAAAGGCAATAATCATCGCTCATGAATGACAAGCAAACAAAACCTTAAGAAATTATATTCATACAAGAGTCTTCATATCGTAAATTATCAGGGAGTGTATTCTAGTAAAGTCACTAGATGTTGACTTTATAGCAAAAGGCCAAATCTACAATTATGGGAAGGTTGTGATTTCTGTTACATTCTGGTTATGATTCAAAGTGTTTGTTGAATATTGTTCACAGTATTTGTATTTGTCTGACAATAACAATTTTTCAGTTGTGTTTGTGAAAGAACTGTCTTGGAAATAAGAAATAACTCTATTTGATTCATAAAACTAAACATTACTTCTTTGAGTTTAAACAGAATGAATTGCAGGGCTTATATAGTCTACTACTTTCCAAAGACAGAGGCTGCATCAAGCTCTTGCCAACCAAGTGACTTAAAGAAATGATTGGAAGCTTGAATAGGAATAAGCAGGGCCCCCTTCCTCTGAAGAACCAAGAGGAGAATCACAGCTTGACTTCCCTTGCTTCTGATACAGGGTTGTGAGTGACGCAGGTAAAAGTTGTTGGTGCCAGAGTACACTGGTGGGTGGGGTCTGAGAGAAAGACCCACGAGAAGAAGCGAGAAGTGCCAAACGGCAGATAAAAAGCGAAAAGCGAGGAGAAAAAAAGATGGAGAAAGGTCCTGGCATGGTGGTGCGTGCCTGTAAGCAGCAGTCTAGGAAGCCGTGGCGGGGACCAAGGAATGCGGTTCGAGTCCCGCTCGGGGCAACGTAGGGAGATATAGTTAAAAAAAAAAAAATAGCTGGGCGTGGAGGCGCATGCCTGTAATCCCAGCTACCTGGGAATTTGAGGTTGGGGATCGCTTGATTTCGTGGTACCCCAGGCAATGTGAGCCTGTGGTTCCATGGGCAAAAGTTGCAAGACCTAGTCTCAAAAAAAAAAAAAAAAAAAAAAAGGGAAAAGGAAAAAGGAAGGAGAGGAGAATGGCAGACTCTGAAAGAACAGGCCCACATGGCCTGGCTAAGGGAAGCCCTCTGGAAGAATGAGCTGGAGGTAGCAAGGAGCTGTGGTGACCAGAAGAAGAGTAGCTGGTGTAGTGAGTGTGGCACTACAGCAAGTTGGCATAGTGAGCTGGTACCTGGAGATGGCCAGGGATCTGGAAAGCAGATTTGTGCATCAGCAACTGTGGAAGAAGTTTGAAGAGCCTTGGAGAAGCAGAGCACCTCGGAACACTGGAGAAAAAGCAAAGAGAAGACACCGGAGAAAGACTGGACTTTGCAGTGCCTGCCTCAGTTGTGGAGGGGCAAAGGGCACCATCTTGGACATGTGTCTTTGGGACTTTTGGGACTGACAATGGTGACTGGGGTAAGATAACTGGCCACTTATGGCCGTAAGAACTTTTCATTTTCCTAGTTAATTTCCTGGTAAATAAAAACCCTGTTGTTTAAACTGCATTTGAGTGACAACTGCTATGCATGGGTGATGTGGACCTGTGGTTTGTTGATTAGTGACTTCTATCCCTTTTCGTCCTGGTATCACTTCCACTGACTGCTGGCTAAGCTTTGCCTTGTTTATGTCTCATTCCAGTCTATGCGTCAGTGTTAGCACTGACTTTCCCTCTGTCCCTGTCTTCCCCTTTCAGTCTATTAAAAGAATACTCATTATGAAATTTAAGACCCATCTCAATTAAAATCTTCCCCTTATTTCATAGTGGAGATTTTAGGCAAGACTCCTATTCCAAATCAGGTCACGTTATGAGGTTCTACATGGAGATATCTTTTAGGGAATTGCTATTGTATTAAGTTTGGTAAAAATTACCCTAGACTGGGTGATTTAAAAAACTGAGGTTAGATTATATGAATTAAATGTCAAACATTTCTTTCTCAACGTTCTGGAGGCTGGGAAGTCCAAGTTCAAGGTGTTATCAGATATATGGTTTGATGGGACCCACATCCTAGTTATAGGTGACCATCTTCTTGTTCTGCTCTAACATGGTGAAGAACAGCAAAAAGAAGTGAGTTCTCTAATGTCTGCTCTTCTAGGGGCACCAGTTCTGTTCATAATGTTTCTATTCTCATGACCTAATTATCCTCTGCAGGCCCCAATTAAAATATCATGTATACTAGACTTTCAATGATATTGCTAGGGGTGGGGGTGGGGGGTTGGTGGAGAGAACACAAACATTCGGTCCATTGTACCTTTTTAATCTATTACATGGTTGAGGGTCAACTCAAGTGAAGAAGTAACAGTTGGGAACTCACTGGGAATAACAACTGAGAAGTCCCTTGAGGACAAGGCTCACTGTCAGTCCTCCTCTCTCCGCATCCATGGCTGCCTAGATCTCTTCTCTGCTTCTCTTTGCTCATCCACTTCAGCCATTTTTCTATGTAGCTTGGTTCTCCTTATGGTCAAGACCCTGCAGACCTTAATCTTATGTGTTTTATTTAGTTCAGTTAGCTCACCAAGAAAGACCAGCTTCTCTTAACCTCAAATTCCTACAAAATTACTCAAATTGCTACAAAAGCAAACTAGTGGGCCACTAACTTCTATCATGTTTACCTCCAGCAGTAGCTAGGGGATAGCAATGTAGTGTTCTCTCATTATAGTAAGGGCTTGTGAGGTCTATCACAATGTAGTGTTCTCTCATTATAGTAAGGGCTTGTGAGTTTCAGTGATTTTTGCCTAAAATTGTTTAAGGAAACCTAAAGCTGCATTTGCATGCCTTTTAGATAACACTCCAGATATGAATCTGAAGGTTCTTTTGAGGTCTGTGGAGTTTTCTGGATATGTTTCGGTGAGATCATCTATGGTGCTTACAAGATGTGATCTCCTTCCTCTGAAAAGAGGTCACTATGTAACAGAAAGAGAGGAAAACAATGAGAGAAACAGTAAGAGAAAGGAAGAAGGAGGGTGTACATGTGCCTGAAGGAGTTAGTGATTGGGATATGTGTGTTAATTGACCTAATAGAGAAATACTCAGAAAACTTATTGGTAAGAAAAGAAAGTCAAAAGTGATATATTTGGTTAAAACCCAAAAAATCAGGGACACAGAATAAAATATGATAACCACAATTATATGAAATAAGTTCTCCTTTCCGATGACAAATCTACAAGATTCCGGAAGGTCGTGAAGCTGGGGTTCCAATGTGAAAAGCAAACACATTGTGGTCAGCAAGTATTGTGTGCCTTCCAAATCTCAGGAGAGTAGGAGAAACCTTGTGTGAAATTCAGATACTGAGGAAGGTTTGAATCTCATGAAATAGAACTGGCATGTAAATGGCCTGGAGAAAGCAGGATTGTTGACTTCATATAGCAACTGCTAAAATAATGCTCTGCATTAACTCGGAAGGAGAAAAATGTGATTATTAAAACTATCTTGTTATTGAGATATGCCTAGAAATAAAAAACAGTATCTTATAAGACCTATCAAGTTAGAAGATGACATGGTAATTGATTATAATAGCTAATATTAACTTCTTGAATAAATATAAATGAGTAGTGTTGGCTTGTTGTATGATAAGGGCAAATTCATCTATTGAAACCCTAACCTCCACTGCAACTGTATTTGGAGATGGAGCTTTCAAGAAGTAATTATGCTTAATGAGGTCATAGGGTAAAAGCCTAATCTAACAGAACTGGTGGCTTTATAAGAAAAGGAAGATTTCTCTATATTTACCCCTTCTCTCTCCATGTACAACCAAGAAAGGCCATGTGAGGACACAGTGCAAAACCAGTTGTCTACAAGCCAGGGCCACAACCCTCATCAGAAACTGACCCTGTGGGATCTTGACCTGGAACCTCCAGGTCCAAAATTATCAGAAAATTAATTCCTGTTGTTTAAGCTGCCAAGTCTATGCTACTTTGTTATAACAGCCCAAGAAGACTGATATATATAGCCATAATCATAATTGTCAGTATGTGTCAAATGTTTACTATTTTTTCTATGCTATGAAATTATCTTAACATGATGCTCATATTTGGAGTAAAGATACCATCTAGCATAATTTTCTATGAGTACCACATTTTGTGAGTAATTGGATTTTTTTTTGATCAGGCAAATTTCAGAGTCATACTGCCAGTATAATGGCAAGATAAGAAATAAAGACAAGGCCTGGCACGGTGGCTCATGCCTGTAAGCTTCAGCCTATGAAGTGACCGGGGCTAGGGATCGCGGTTCGAGTCCCACCTGGGGCCTGTAGTGAGACCTAGTTCCAAAAAAATAGCTGGGCATGGTGGTGCATGCCTGTAATCCCAACTACCTGGGAAGCTGAGGCTGGGGATTGCTTGAGTCTGTGGTACCCTGGTCAACGTAAGCCTGCATTTCCACGGGCAAAAATAGCGAGACCTAGTCTCGAAGGAAGGAAGGAAGGAAGGAAGGAAGGAAGGAAGGAAGGAAGGAAGGAAGGAAGGAAGGAAGGAAGGAAGGAAGGAAGGAAGGAAGGAAGGAAGGAAGGAAGGAAGGAAGGAAGGAAGGAAGGAAGGAAGGAAGGAAGGAAGGAAGGAAGGAAGGAAGGAAGGAAGGAAGGAAGGAAGGAAGGAAGGAAGGAAGGAAGACAAATTAGAAAGTAGAAGGTGGAAATACTGTGCAGTTCGGAAGGTAGCTCAAGAAAACCATGCTAACAGCTCTCCTTCCTAAATGACCATGTAGTCTAATCATTTGTTTCCATGAGGAATTAAGAAGGGTAGTGATATCTACCCATAAATGTGTAAATACTTAGCATGTTTTCCTGTATGGGTAAAAAAGGCCATGAAACAATTAGAAACTGAGATATTCTGGTCTAGCAAAATGCCACCTGACATGATAGTATGTCTCCGTTGTTGGCTAGATACACTGGGGACAATCTATTCTTAGTAGTGGTTTGTGCATGCCTTCTTTCTTCTGAATTATAAGCACAACTCACAAAATATCGCATCAATTCCTTTCTTCATCTTGGGTCTGTGTTTGGGGCTAGGAGAGTGCCGTTTTAATACAACGTATATAGTATTTTTCCCTGTATTCAAGCTAAACAGTTATTTCGTATTTTTTGCTATTATTAGTTTCCCAACCTCACTCTTAATGAAGACATATGGAGAAAGTGGGGACATATGGGCAGACCACAAAAGGGTGGGTATACATTGTATACTTGGCACAACTGGAAAGTTTGAGAATAGGACAAAAAAGAACACATTTGTCAATTCCGCTTTAAAGGTTTAGCAATGAAGGCACTAAAAAGAGAATGTTTAAGGCATTCAGATACTAGATGCTGAGTAGATGTAACGTACTGAATAAATTCATTTGGAATGTATTGAATTTTTCTTTTTCATTTATGATTTTTATATTGAACACATTTGCCAGATTATCTGTTATGAATATAGAGTGAATATATTTTTCTTCAAATATGCATTTTACTTGCCTTTAATTGAATAGACTTTTTTTTCTAGTAGTGATACATGTTGCTCCATCAAATGTTACTATTTGATCCAATAACAGAGATGGGTAGGATTTTTTAGTGCTTTTATACACAGCTAACAATTCACTAAATCCAACTCTGGGGGAGAGTCAGCGTTGCCATTTCAGAACTGGGGACACTGGAGCTTAGAAAAGCTCAGGATAGCCCAATGTCACATCCAAGATGTGAAACTAGTGTAACCAGGATCAAAACAGGTAACGTGGCTCCAAGTCTCCCCCCCCTTTACACCCTTTATCAAACAAACTAGTATTGCATTAGAATAATTGAAACTATTCCTGTATTCTAGAGTTTGCAACTTAAATTCTGGATGCTACGTATGTTTTCTTTTTTTCTGATATTTTGAAGTTTTAGACATCTAGGTCGTTTCTACAGATCATGATGTCAGTGAAGCATGTAGATGTGAAATCTGAATGTGTTACCTTGATAGACACTCATATTTGGTCAGTGGGTGAAGAGTAGTATGACTACTTTTCCCTTTCCTCTCTAACACACTAGCATCATATTTTAGGTATAACAAGATATCAGTGTTGGACTATAACCAACACACAGATGTCTCTTCTTGAAAGCTCTCCAATGTTCAACCTTGGCTAGATGCACATCGGCAAAGGGATGTTGCAAGCAAATCATAAGGAGAAGAGGGCTGGAATTGTGAGAAGGCTGACATGGGAGACGTACACCAAGAACAAGAAGTCTGTAATTAATGTAGACCTCTGGGTGGAGAGAAGACTCTCTATTACTCTTAGTTTCAAGAGGCAGCCATTACAACAGAAGCCTGATGTGCCTGTGCTTTACTACAGGTATATTTTAGAGCCAAAAAGTCAGGTTTGTGGGCCAGGCATGAAGGCGGTCTCAGAACTGGGCAGGATTATCAAGTCAGTGCTTGCACATTTATGGGGATTCTTTCCATTATCCAAATCTTATCTGAGATATCTGGAGTAGATTCTACTGAATGTTTGCATCATGCCATTGAGGATCTTGTGTGTATGATCATAAAAATGGAATGAAATGATTTATGATTTAAGAACAGTTTTTTTTGTTTTTGTTTTTGTTTGTTTTGTTAGACAACAGACTTCTCTGTATCTTCCAGTTTACTCTTCTCAAATATGACAAACATGGTAATTGTAGCTCAAATTGCTGTCTTCTGGAGTGATTTTGCTTGTGCCTAAAACCTTCAGATGACTTAAGGCAGTCTTTCCTTTAAAACATACCTGATATTTGGCACCCTAAGTATGTGGGCATCATATTAAAGATGCACAATGGAGGTTTTGCGTAGAGGCCACATGCTGTGGCTTCACAATTTTGTTTCTCAGTTTGAGTATTTTTAATGTTGCCACAAGAATGCTTGTGTCAGGAGCAAAAAAGAGGGTGTTGAAGAAGTGATGAAAACAAATCTTAATAAAAGTCTAAAAGCACAGACAATTTAATAGGAGAAAAGATATTATCAGCTGCGTATATGAGCACAATACTAAAATACCCACTCACATTTTGAAATATTCATTTAGATTACTTACATAGAACTAATATAGAAATTTTCCACACTAACAATGGAATATCTTTTTTTAAAATCATTCTGCATGTCAGTAGTCTTTATTTTTAAAAGATGAACTGCAATGCCTTTTTAAAAGGACTGAAAGTGAAAACTTCCATACTAGTCATGACTGTCTCAGTGATAGTTTTCCTTTACTTCAGAGGATAAATTCTCACTGTCCTCTCTCAGAATAACAAAAAGCTTTCTGAGTAGGTGACATCCATGGGTATTTGTCCTGTTTAAAGGAATATTAATCTTAGGTATGTTTAGCAACAAGTGTACAAAATGTGAATCTTGACAACTGAGTAAAAATTAATTAAAAAATATATATCTATTATATATGATTTTGACAATGTCATTCAATTATAACTTTTTAATGCACTTGTCCAGAAAACATAATTTTATACATTTTTAGACACCCTGAGAAATGAAGTAATATGAATATTAAGCAAGATTTCCAGAAAATGATTTCCCACTTTATGTTTTTGGCCAGAGTCCTCTTTCAGCAAATATAGGGGTGAGCCAGACCTCACAATGTGATGATGATACCTTTTGTTCCTGGCTCATAAAGAGTTCAGTGACTCATATTCCTCTGCTTGACACAATTCTGAACTTGGTCCAGTATTTACATGTATGCTCTGCCCAGCACCATGTTTGGGAGCCTGTGTGCATCCACAGCTTAGAGTAATGGCAAGATTTCCCAAGAGCCCTCCCGATTCCATAAAACTGTAGGCTACCTTAAAGATTTCTTTAGATTATCAAAATACCCACAGATCTTCTAGCTGCCATGCTGTTGACCTTCGTCATTTTCATGCTGTAGATAAGCATGTAGATAAGCATTTGCATGCTGTAAATAGGCAAACTTTTGAAAGAAGACTCTATGCTGTTAATGTTAATGCAAATGGAGAGATCATGAATTTTTCATTTAAAAATGGCAGTTAAACATTTGTCAATTTCTTTTCTCCCCCAAGCAAATTTCTAACCTACAGAATATATATGTGATATGTGAATGGGCGAACACTTCAATGTTTACAAAATGAAAAGTCAAGTTTTGAGTGTTAATGTTGGTATGTGGCTTTTCATCAGGCTTCCCATCCACTCAAAAGTACTTGAGTTTTCCCTATTTTCTACATTATCATCACAGACTCCTCTGTCTGGCTGTTAGTCCTCTTTCCAATCAAATCTACCCTATCCATCAGCAATACATTTCCTGGGTTCCCAATGTGCACAATTTAGTTGGCCAGCCTCCTTTTCATCTATGCTAACCCAGCCAGTCATCAGGCAATACTCTCATTTCAAAGATCAACCATTCTCTCAAATACCTCGACTCTGGAACACACAACTCCCTAACTTAGCAATTTGATACTTAGATATACATTACTTCAGTTTGCAGGCTAAAGCTATTCAATTTTTTTCTTGTCACTCTGTTTTCCTTTACTATTTATTAATAACTAAACAATGACACTCTAAGTACAAAGTTCAAAACCAAAAATGTCAACAATGCCACTCACTGTGTCAGATGCCAAAAGGGTTGAGATGACAAAGAAACTTGCCAACTCCCATCCAGCTCATTCCCATCCAGTTCATGGGGGGAGGGGGGAGGGAGGGAAGGACAGCAACAGCATCAGCATCTCCAACCCCATCCACATCCACTCAAGTCCCCATGTCCCCAAGAAGCAGCTTCTGCTGTTAGAGTCTTGCTGCCCTCCTCACACAGTCCTGGGAAATCAGGGCTGAGAAAGTAGAGGAACAAGTCTGTAAACAACAGGACTTTCCATTGTTATAATCTCATTTTGAAAATGTAATTGAACGGAATTAAATCTGACCCTTATTTTTAGCCCACATGAAAAGAGAGAAGAGAAAACATATAGGAAATACAAATCTAAGATGTCTTTTAAAAATTCTATTTTCTTTCTTAAATGGCAGAGCAAAAGCTATCATAAAATATTTATAGTTGTAATATACTAAATTATAAGTAAATTCATGCATTTGAAATGCATGTGTCATAATTCTTTATACACTTTTGTAAAATCAAGCATAGCTATCCCTCTTTAGTTATACAGATTTCTTTGTCTAGGCTATCCAGAAAAACACCACATTTTAAACTTTATCTTAAACTATATATCTTTATCTCCAGTGAGAAATACCAAAGTGAAATAGGTCATTTCTTTCCATGGTGGAGCTGATGGCTGACTCCAAGCTGTGACCAAATGATCTCTCTTTGAGGCCAGATGAGAAATATGAACATGAGCTTATTTTTCCTTACAAGTATCTTCAAGAGTACATTAATAATTCTACTTTCATGAAGATGAGAGTTAACTTTTAGAAACATTTATTTTATATTAAAAAAAAAAAAACCTGAGAGCAGAGCTCTTTATCTCTTCATAATGACATAACATTGGCTGTGGAATTTTTTAAAAATCTTAAAGGACAATTATATGTTTGAGAGGGAAAATGGGAACTGACTCATAGTCCTGTAGTTAAAACCTCTCTAATTACCTTTATGAAATCTGTACTTTTAAGACAGGAAATAGGTTCCAACTGCTGGAAACTTAGTTAAAGCCTATTTGTGTTTTCCAGCTCAAAGTCACTTATTCTGTTTATTAATCCAAAATTCTCTCTCTCTCTTTTTAACAAAGGTAAACAAAATAACCCAGACTTGCCTAAGGATGAAAGAGTGGCAGATAATAGCCTTATATCTAGCTTCTAATCATTCGTGCTTAATCTATGTACTGTACTGTGCTAAATTCTTTGCATGCATGATCTCATTTTATCTTCATAGCAGTTTTATGAGGTAAAAAGTTACTATTTTCTGAAGAAAAGCTAAAGTTTAGAGGGTTTAAATTGCAATGTTATAGAATTATGACATATTCAAAATTCATACCTAGGTATTCTGAGTCCAAAGTTTGTGCCTTTAAACACTGTTTTATTTACCTTCCAGAAAAAACAGCCTTATCTTTCAGCTTATTTTTCAGCTGATGATGAGGATTTCCTTGAGGACATAATTATATAATGATCACCCAAAAGAAATTCTTGTCATATATTTTTGAGCACCAGGAGAGAATTCTTCCACTCAAAGACTAGAGTCCCTGAGTGATACACTTATCATCATGCCCTTTCCCATTCCTAGTCTTAATGGTCAAATGATCAGCGTTCTTAGGGGCTTGGATCTCTCTAGGAGACAGGGGTGCCTGATGGAACTAGTTGAAGTTTGGAGCATGAGTATATGTACTAGTCTGTTCATTTTAAGTGACTTTAGCTCCAAGAGGAGGAGAACAGGCTATTTTACAAACCTAACCTTTGAAATACTCAGTGTCTTCAAGCATTGAGCAATTATTTCTGGGCACGTGCAAGTGCTGATGTGATGATATGCTTGAAACTTTTTTGGAAAAATAAAATAAGCAGAATGAAAATGCTATTCAAATATGGATTTTCTTTTATATTCTATTAAATTGAAGACCTAGGGATTATAAAGTTGAACTAGATCACCACATATGTTTAGTAAAAATTACATTTAATGAAAACATTTCATAGATTGTGTTTTAGTTTTTGAATGACTTAAGTACATCAAGACAAATGATGTCATCAAACGCTTTTGTATCATAGCTCTTACAATGACCTAAGTGGAAATATTTTAGATCAAGAGTTATCTTGTACTGCCAAGTAAAGTAATAGGTTTTTGGAGTTTGCTAATGGTGTCTGGGAGTACAACTATATGGTGAAAAGAAGAACTTTGACAGTGCGCAGAAGAAAGGAAGGCCTGGTATGGCAAGGTAGTGGGATGCCCTAACCATAGAAGAATGTGGACAATGGAAGCTCCTTTTAGCTGAGAATGAGTAATAAATGTTTTGGAAACAGATGAATAGATGACAAAGGTGTATATTTACATAATAAAATATTACTCATGAATTAAAAATGACAAATTTGATGAATTTGAGATAACATGGATGTACCTAGAAGAAATCAGGTTAGCAGAAACAAGTTAGAAAGACAAAGACAGATTTCAAATGGTTTCACTAATATATGGGGTATAGGAAAAACAAAGGCCTGGAGGAAAAGTCAAAACAAGCTAACAACCAAACTAAAGTACACAACTCGGGGGGTGGGGAGGCGGGGATGAATGAGAGTGGTCAGGGAGGGAAAGTGGTGGGTGAACCCCAGGGGAATACAAAGATGTGAAATATATATATATATATATATATATATATATATATATAATTTTTTTAATAAAATAAACGTTTTGGGAAAAAAAAAACCTCCTCTAAATTTTTCCTAAACATTTTCAGTAAAAAATATAAAGAAACATTGGTTTTGCTTTGATGGCACTTTGGAGAACTCTAGAGGGCATGACTGTTAGGCAGCAGACTGTGATCAACAGCAAGCAAGCTAAGGTTCCCAGATTGAGTGTGTAACAGCAAGGTTAGCCCAGGAGTGTGAAAAGACTGAAGGTGGATTGACACTGAGGCAAAAGAGAGAACTCCCATGCACCAAAGAGGAGGGGGAGGGAGATTCTTTTCCTGTGGAAGGTGGAGTTTGAGTGACTATTTGGATGTCAAAGAAAAGAGGTATCCATTAGAACAATTCACATATTCATTTCAGGGCCTTTATCAGGTTGGAATGGCATTTCAGCCTATTCATCAGTGGTAACTACAAGTTAAGCAGGGACAATTCAACTCTATGGCTTTTTCAAGTAACTCCTGCTGATGTAGCCCACCTAGTCTTTACTGCTGTGCGCCCCTGTGAACATGGCTGATAGCTAAAGTTTCCCTGTTTCCCTGGCAGTGACATCTCTGTCTTACTCCATGGAACAGTTCTATTACACTCAGTTCTCCAAGAGTGACTTTATAGATAGCTGTACCTGTTTGGGGCAAAAAATGTGACTTTCAAGCTGAGGATATGAAAGAAATCGTTGCTTACATTGACTAATTCCTCCCAGGTCATCTTTACTAACTATGGTTCCTGAGACTTAAGTCAACGAGTTTCCTTTCAGCCTTACAAGCACCAGCTCTGACAATCCCTGAAAGCACTGTTCTCTGCTTCAGTCTATGTAGATTTGTGCCTTTGATTCTTTCTCTTGCCAAGTTATTAACCTTGGTTTGTCTTTCCTGGTCACTTTATCCAATCCTTTTCCCCCACCCCTTTTTATCTTACCAGTTCACTTTTTTTATTAGTACTTACTACAGATTGAAGCTCTATTGTTAAATTGTTTCTATAAATTCATCACTCATACCCCTCCTAAAATGCAAGCTGCTTGAAGCAAGGTAACTTATTCTTCTTGTTTACTACTATATCTCCAGCCTTTCACTAGTCTTTGGTGTGTAATAAATGTTCAATAAATATTTATTAAATTCACGAGTGACTAAACATGCTATCTTTTAATTTCTTTGGATTTTCCTGCTTTGTGAATATTTTGCTGAAATATGTTGTGGTTGAGGTTCCTCATTTTGAGCCATATAATGGATGGCTGAGTCTTTTGAAAACATTTATTAGAGATCTGTTTTCTTGAAGAAAAGTTTGTTAATCAGAAATCAAAACTTACGCTGGAATAGATAAACTGGATTAATAAATGCATTTTTTATAAGTTCACAATATAGCTTCAGGATGGGTATTATCAAAAATTAATTAAAGGCCTGACATTATTTAGTAACAGACTGAAAGAGATCACTGTCTTCGCCTGGTGCAGAAAATTCTTCTGTGTGTTTCCTCTTTATTGGAAAAACAATTTTGTTTGGACTCTCAATAGTGGATAAAAATTGAGCTTGGAGATCTTATTTATACACACACGTATGTAACAGAATTGCCACAAGTACTGTTTCTTTCATTCATTTTTTTTGTCTTTATTTTATTCAGATATCTTAGTCTGACTTTGGACCAAGTAATAAGTGAGAGTCATAGGTTAGTTACACTTAAAAGATGTTTTCAAATAATCCCAAATCATAACAAGTACAAACAAAAACATGAAAATAATTTTTGAAAACTTCATGGATTTTGTATTCAAATTCAGTGTAACAGTTTGCCTTTCTATTTAATGATATTGGTTTATGTGAAAACTAGAAAATCAAAATTGATGAGGATAAAATAAAGAAGATACTATAATTCAAAAAATAATTTTTATGTTTTTAAAACACTGCGAATTATTTATCATCATAAGAAGCCCTGAATATATATTCCATATCTAATTGTTGAGATAGTTCATAGCAATAAACATGTATAAGTGGAGATGATATAAGTAAGCAGATCTAAAGTAAACTTTAGATATAATAATATCAATTAAGAATTGAATGCATTTATCTTTACTTCTGTTATTACATAATGACAATACTTTTTACATGACAACTTTCTTACCTGTTCCCCAAACTTGGCGCACTCTTTATATTTGTCAGATATATTTAAGTCAATACTATTCATATTTAAGAATACTTAATTCTCTAAATTACCTACTAAAATTAATTTATTTGGAAAATGTGATACTTTTTACTTTAAAAAGCATAGATAAATATAATGGAATAGTCTAACTGGATAATAAAATTAAGCAGAAGTAAGCGATTTGGTAAAAAAAAACAGATTTACTCATTTATTTGAGATTAAATTAACTTCCCTGAAAAAAACTTTTTGAATGTATATAAAATCAAATATCTTAATTGATTTTAAAGTGTATAGCCATTTATAAACACTAAATTATAGTTATAAATACTTCAAATTATAAGTGACTATGTGTATATGGTGTCTTTAGAATGTTTTCATTCTACTTTATTAGACTAATAAGAGTACTTTTTGATAAATCATAATAATATACAAGTTATATATATATTTGAAGTAAAAAATCAATAATTTGAATAATAAAATATTAAATTCCCCTCCATTATAAGAGTGTCAGAGTTCTTTCAACTAATATTTTGAGTTAATGAGCCTTACCTCATTTTTCCTTAAAGAACTATTTCAGAAGCATCAAGTGAATTTAGATGATGAATTATTTTCAAATAGTACAAAGAGTTCTAAGAACTAAATGACTTTTTGATTGTCTTAATAAGAAAGTAGAAATAAAGCTGGTATCCAGAGAGAATACTTTAGTCTTTGCTTTGTAATATGTAATTTCTTTGTGCTGATTGTATGTCACAACCCCAACTAGGATTCTATGATTTCCAAGTGATTTAAGGTTGAGATCAGGAACTGATCTAATTTTTCTGATAAAAGCCTCATGTTCAAAAATGATTCTTCAGTACCAACAAATCTAGATAGTTGTTTGCCCTATCTCAGCCTTGGAGTCATTCAACTCTCTACCTAAACTACTACAGTTTTTGCCAGTTTGTCTTAGAGATTCATTCTCCTCCCTGTTCTTATCATTTGGTTCCTCAGGAAGAAAGCAATGTCCCCTTATCTGACTCTGAGCTCTTCTTAAGTTGACCAAGTAATCAAATTAACACAAAACAGATTAGTAGGAGGAAAAAAGCCAAAATTCATCATATGTACAGATAGGTGATATACACAGATATGTGGATTCAAAAGTTAGTGAGGCCAAACGGTACATATCCTGAACCAGGAAATGGGATAAAGGATTGGAGTTTGAAGAAAAGTGGAGGGGGACTCATTTGAAGACCAAATACTCTGTAATGAGATGCTTGCCCTTCTGTATAGAAAGATTTCCCCATACTTGTTCAATTCTGAGTAAGACAACCAATCCTCTCACTCTCCTTATCTCTCTTTCTACTAAGGAAGCCATTCTACTTAGGAAGTATTGTATCTAGTAATACTGTTATTTCTAACATCAAAACTCACTCTTTCCTGTATGACCTCACTGCCTGCCAGTAGATGACAAACTGGCAAATGAAACTGTTCTATTTAAAGACAGTGCATGGTACTTGTTATATTTCTTGTGAAGCTAGCTTGCCAGGAAGAAGTACTTCCTCCACAGTAGACATATCAAAAAAATTCTAGAAATGAATGAGGAGAAAATCAAAGAATGAATTGAATGTGTGGTAAGATTTAAAATAAAACATAAGAGGTTTACAATGGGGTTATTGTCATATAAGTAGACACATATACTGCTATAAATTAATGATTGCATCCTTTTATGGAATTTGAAGCTACTTGCCAAGTAGGAGATCCACTCTTGACTGCATGATAATAGAGAACTAAAGGATTGTTTCATTTTGTGTTCATTAATTTTCTTAATCAGCCCTGTTTGGCATTTGACATTGTTTTTTATGTGAATCTTGTGTAGAATATATTGTCTGCATTGTAAAACTGAATTAATGTGGGCATCTCTCCCTTTTTTATTATCATATGTTAGAAGAATCTATTAAAAATTAGGTAAGAGGTTATAGCATCTCAACTTTGGATCCTAAGTCTTATTGCACAGAAAATTCAAATGTATTTGGTCACATACAGGACATTGGGGGAAATTTCACTGTAGTAGTGAGTTTCTACATAATAGGTCCCTGGACCATGAGTCAGTGTAAACAATCTTGCTTGTGTGGGTTACATTTTTCACTTTCTCACTACCTCATTCACAGAAGAAACTTGCGTTACAAATCTTAAAAGAGGAGACTGCCTCAGAATATGTGCAAAAACTATTTCATTACAGCTCCAAGACCTTATGAGCTAGGCGAAAATTATCCAGTGTAGTCATATAAGCAAATGTGTTCAGAGATTGGATCTACTTTGTTAGGAATTAATGTTAGGAAAGAAAGTGGAGTGGAAGAAAGGAGACTCAAAGACTTAGCAGAGAAATAGATTCTTTACTGAGAAAAGGACCTATGTGGGTAGCTCACAAGCACACAGCTAAAGGCTGGGACTGTGGGAGCCACACCTTAGTTGCATGACTATATCCATTTATCTGGTCCCAGAGTAGGAGAGTTTAATCAGGCAGGATGGGTCAGAAGAGATGGGGGGAGTTTTGTCTGGTCTGTGATGCTTTCTGATAGGTGTTCAGTTTCCTTCTGACCAAACTTAGGGATGTAGGAGGTGAGGTTTATTGATATTGTCTGAGTCAATGACTCACAGAATGGGGGGTAAAGTCGTTGGTACAAATGAAAAGGTATCTGGAAGAGAGATCATTCTTTCATACTATAATAGGACTTTGCGATGGTGAGAGATATTAATTATGCATTGGGAAAATTTATGATTCTTTGCCATTCACACACTCTCTGTGGGCTGTATACTTGCTACATTGGCCTCTTTCTCAATTTTGTTACAGAAACTAAAATTATAAGTGTCACCTAAAGTGTTGTTGAATAACTATTTATGGGGATAGTTTTAATCTTCTTGGATGTATAGCCAGTGAAAACATAGGTTATGGACTCACAATGTATTTTATACATATTTACATTTACTGCCTGGTCTTTGATTATATAAATGTGTTTTTTTCTGGATAATATAAATTATAGATCCTTTATACATGTATACAATATATACACCTATATATAATATATATATGCACAGTACAGTATTCAGTATATACATCTATATCTAATATATACATGTGATGTCACATGTAATTTATATGTATGTGTGGAGGTTAAAAGTAGAATATTTAGGATGGAGATGTCACAGACCAGAAATGGGAGGTGGGAGTAGAAATGATGCACATAGTTGTTAAACCTACTTTAGAAATGAAAAATCCTTAGGCTCCAATTACTGTAGCAAGTCTCAGACTGTTAGGGATAGTATCCAGGGATGAGGACCAGAGGTGGGGAAATGGAGATTGAGGCCATTGTGGAAAATCCCAGGTCCTCACCCGTGTACCTAGTAACTGCCTAGAAGTGATTAATTTAACAATAGATTAGAAATTCCACAAGGAATGTATTCCTCCCAAGGGGAAAAAAACTGTAGCTGGAGAATTTCTGCACTGGCAAGAATCGGCTCTCCTGGCTGCTTGTGACTATGCAGGTGTTTCTTTTCACAAACCTTTTCCTTTTTCAAAACAGCAATGGCAGCTCTCCTGCCCACCTGTGACTATACAGGTGGCTCTCTTTTTCTTTCTCCTTTTTCTAATAAACCTGTCCTTTAAAAATGTAACCTCCACTTGCCTGTGTCTGTGAAAACATCTTCATCTCCTGGGTAAACTGGCCATGTGCCTCTCTGCAAGGGAAATGCTGCCAAATCTTTTCTCAGAGGTAACCCAAGGACCCCCATCTGTGAACTCAGTACCTCTCCAAAGTCACATCACATGTATATATTATATATTGGTGTATATACTGTATGCATGATCTAATTTATATGATGGGCATATAAAATATATATACTAAATATGTCAATGTGTGCTTGTATGGTTTGTGTTAATATAGAAAATATTGTGACTTCTAAGATATCTATTTATTTGGTCATTCCGATATCTAAATTTATATTTCTTATCCACTCATCTATATTTTGTCTTTCCATGTATCTTGGATCACAATTCTCCAAAGTCTTGGAATTTCCTGAGGGATAACAGCAAAGGGAGGGCACAGTGGTATGTACCTTTAATCACATCCTACAAAGAGAAGCCGAGACTAGGAATCACTTGAGTCCAGGAGACCCACCCAGAGCAACACAGCAAGACCTAGTCTCAAAAAAATAGCTGGGTGTGGGGGCGCGCACCTCTAATTCCAGCTACCTGGGAAGCTAAGGCTGGGGATCGCTTGAGTCTGTGGTACCCCAGCCAACATAAGCCTGTGGTTCCCCAGGCAAAATAGCAAGATCTAGTCTCAAAAAAACAAAACAAACAAACAGCAAAGGGAGCACTTTTTGTTATTCTATTTGTTCTCATGTCTTCAGTTCTCAAGGAAAAAATAAACCTCAGACACTTAAAGGTGAAATGAATGTCTTGCCATTCATAACAACCCCTTTTCAATAACAACTGATTTGTGTTAATGAGATGACTTTCAGAAACCCAAGAGTTGATTGCGAGAGGCATTGGTTGCCATGGGATCCAACTGTGAATAGAGGGTTGGAACTCTCAATTTCACCCTCTGACCTCAGGGAGGAGATGGGACAGGAGGATGAATCAATCACCAATGTCCAATGATTTCATCACTCATGACTATGTAATGAAACCTTCATAAAAACCCAATAGGAGGGGTTTTGGAGACCTTCTGACTTGGTGAACCATAAAACTTCCACGTGCCACCATGCCAGACGTCAAACTCCATGGGGACAGAAGTTCCTTTGTGAGCGACCCCCCTTCTGCATCTCTTCATCTTGTCGATTCCATTCCTTTAATATCCTTTGTAATAAAACAGTAATCTAGAGATTAAACTTGTTTCCTGAAGCCAATCAAATGACAAACTGGAACAATTAGTTTGATGCTCTTTATTCAAGAGAAAACAATCCATGAATTGTGGCAGTGCAGTGTTGCACCAACAGCAGATGCTTCCCCATGCTTCCTGGGGGATTTGGGGGAAGACCAACCTTGAGAGGGTTTTAGAAGAGGCAACTCAGAAACTGGGCATTATTGGCTAAGGTTGCATATCTGACCTTATTTTGAAAGATAGAGGTCAAAGGAAGTAAGAGTAAGGTCTAGTGATGGCTTGGCATTGCTAACGGTATATATTTCTGGTCAAGTGGGGCATTTATAGTATCAAGAAAGTTGGTTTGCAAGTTTGTTGATGTGGCATGTTAGCTGCACACGAGTACATCATGGGCCTAGAAGTTTGTTCCAGCAGTCCTCTTTAGCAACTAAATAGGACCAGAAGAGGAGGTTATGGGAACCTCTGACTTATGACCTTCTGAGCTAGCCAACTGGTCAGAAGCACAGGTGACAAGCTAACCTTTGATTGGCATCTAAAGTAGATGGTGGTCTTTTGGGACTGAGCCCTTAACCTGTGAAATATCATGCTCTTTCCTGGTAGTATAAGAATTGAATTCTCAGACACCAGATATTATGGGAGAATTTCTTGGTGGTGTGGGGAAAAAGACATTGGAGTTGGTAAAGGAATGAATACATAACTACAATTATATATAGATACACACATATATATGCACATATCCATACAAAGTTTGTTGCTTTATATTTTTATTTGTTCAATTTTATTATGTATTTAATCATTTTAAATTTAAAATTAGGTGTATGTCAAGTTTCTCTGGAGAGCAGGATTAAGTGACTAATACAGAATTAAAATATAATTTTCAGAGGAATGAACACTTTAATCCAGTTTAGATTTTGGAAGCTGAGAAGCTACCCACTTTCAAAGGATGCCAAATGCACTTACTAGTTCATATATTTTACATCAGTACAAAAATTAAGACCAACATTTTGCTTCTAATAATTCAAAAAAAATCACCAATAATCAGATATGAAGATATCTGGGAGTTATATAAGGTCATAACTTGCTAGTTCTATCACACACGAAGTCCTTGCCCCATTCAAAACCACATTCAACTTTCTTTTATCTTGAATAAAGACTTTATTTGCAATAGGATGAGATGTATTGTAGTATTTTTGTATAGTATTTTTGTATAGTATTTTTGTATAGTATTTTTGTATAGTATTTTTGGAGTCAACTCAGTTCCACCTCCTTAAGGCATTTTGTTTATTACCTGGTATCTTGCCCTTGGAAATGTTTCATACATTCATTTTGTATTGATTTTCTCCTTTCTTACCTCCCAGAATTTTTCTTAGTTAGAGATAAAACCAATATTACAAGGGTCATTTCTTTAGGTTATCAGAAAGCAATTATGAAAATAATATGGTGAATCCCAATCTGTCTTTAAATTGTCTTTGAACCTTGCCATGTTACCTTTGAAGTTCTTTGTTTCCATTCACATAGCCATCCTCTCTCACCTAATACTGCTCATTCCTCCTGTTCTTAAAGCAATGGTAAATGAAGGAGAGACTGTAGGAACAGGGTAGAAGTATGTGTGAAGACACTACTGCAAAAATGAGGTCTGAAAGATTCTCTTGCTGCTCACTTAGCTTATGGTTCCATGACTTGAGTTTCTTACATGTCACTCTTCTGCAGATACAATGGAGAACCAAAGACCCGACATTTTATTGTGCTTCAAGCAAATGATCCATTAATCCAGCTGCTGGTGTTTTGAACTATACTCCTCCATATTAATGTTTTCCATTGCACAAGCAGACTGAGTGAGAGAATGTAAAACCGTAGGAATATTTCCTTATCACCTAGATTGATCTGTATGAGTTTTCTCCCAGGCATGTTGCTAAGACTTCTATAAAACTGGTCTATAATTATAAATGTAGTAAAATAATATCTCTCCACACATCTTTGAAGAGAATTATACAAGAGAGGTCGTCTCATTAAATCTGATCTAGCCCAAGAGTACCCTAACTTAAAAAGGGTAGAAGTGATTTTTGCAAATCAGAAAAAAGTGATGATGTATTGTTCACAGATGCTTCATTACTTCAAAAACAAATAAGACAAAGGAGGTCAAGTGCTAATGACTGAGTTTATATATAGGATAACTATATCATACTATGTGGAAATAATAATATAGCTAGTCAGGATTCTAAACTAAACAGAACTTCTGAAATAAGCACATTGAAAGAGATACCTGAAATTTCTGTAATATTTAGTGGCTACCATGTACCTGATTCTAAATTATCATTCACAAATGCAGAGTTTACAGTTACTGGCTGAGTACACATAACACACAGGCAAATGACCCCTTTCCTCATTAATAGTTTGCGGGTCATTGCAAACAGGACATCTTATATGCCTTATAGAAATAGAATTCATGTTTCTAACTGTTCCAATTTTTATTTTATAATCATGAATACTTCTTTTTGAACAGGGGCTTTTTAATGGCCCTGGGGAGAAAGTGATGGGAGGTTGTCTATTTGACTTTAAATCTCGTATTAATAAGTCTATTGATTTCATCAAGCCTGAAAAAATTTACCATTTCACAGTTCTCAATGAATTCAAACAGATAGGCTATGCTATTAGCAAAATTATGACTACATTGCTTTGACATTATACTGTCTGAGAATACATTTTATAAAATGACATGACTTTATAGATATGCATATCTTTCATTTACAGTTAGATGACTTGGAAGCAGGTCTGTGTGGAAGACTGAGCCCTGAGGAGTAACTGATAGGAAGGGGCTACTTTCCCCCGCTTTGCTCAACCTTTGTTCCCGTTCATTCATCCAGTTTTTCATCCAGTTTGGTTTCTCTTGGAATGCATTCCCTAGTAGAGAAACATAGGCCACTGCAGTCTTTACTATATTAGGTTCTGATTTAAGAAAATGATAATAAAATTTATTTTGTCATTTGAACTTCCACCAATAGGCAAAGTGAATCAAAAAAAGTGAAACAAAATTTTGTGTAGTATCCTTGGTGGGCTGATTAAGCTTTTCTCACTCATGTTGAAAAGTTTCTTATCTGGGTCATGTTAAAACTAAATCTATCTTTCCATATAGATGGAGACACTTATAACATTTGCCTGGCAGTTTGCCCACCCTTGATTGCAAAAGAGAATAAAAGCTCCTTAGAGAGTAACAGAGGATGACATGAAATTTTGAACAAAAAGAAGAGATTGATTGAGAAATAATATTCTCATAAAAATTCAGTACCATTAAAAATATCAAGGATTTTAACAAATGCTTAAATGAAACATAAGCTCATTTCTTTCCATTTTAGAAATTTCAGCCTATGCAGGGTAGAAATGAGAAGTTCTGGTGTGAAAGAACAACCCCAATTTGAGTAGTGCTACCATTGGGGCTTTGGAGATAGTCCCATCCCTGTACTGTGAGGTGTCTCAAAGACATGTGAAAGCTGAAGCCTGTTACTTTCTCAGTCGGCAATCTTCTGGGGAAACTGAGAGGAGCAAGCAAGGACATAGACTGTGCTCTGTCTGCTACATAAACCACCACCTTTCCTTTCTTAGTTAACAATGGCTAGAATTTAAAACTTCTAACAATGTCTTTAGACACACAGCCAGACACTAAAGTGTCCCTTGCAGGCAAAGCTATATAATTTCTTCTGGCATCATAGCAGCTTAAGCACTTGCTTGGAGTTAGAGAATCTTGGGACCAGTTTCTTCTAAAACAATTCTTTATGACTTTGTGCTGTGGGAGTACATGTCTCTGTGGTAAGGGTTAGGAATAGACTTAATTAGTATATTGGTAGCCTGCATTTTCCAAAGTAACCCATTTGATGGTTCTGAAATCTAGAGATTCAAAGGAAACCAAAGAGGAATTTTCCATCAGTATCTTCATTCATCCCAAGGTCAGCAGAAGGTCACTGCAGTAAGGTTTCTTCAGCATAGTGGAATGAATAATGATGAAACATAACAGTCCCTTTACATAGCTACCAAATCCAGCTGTGCCAGACAGTGATTCCATACAATTTTGTCCTGTGATGGACAAATGTTGACTATCAGAAAATGTTAATGGAAATGTCTATTTTCCAGTTCTTAGTTGTGAAAAGAGTGACCATTTCTTGTCAGATGACAGGTAGTGAGGATGAATATTTCAAGACAAGTAAAACATGCATTGATATTATGGGAAATGAGGTAAACAGATAATGCTAAGTTATTGAGCAAAAGTTTAAGCTTATGTATTCCAAAATATGTGAGCCATTTTAGGCCTTGTCAGTATTACAAAGATAAACAACTATTTTCACATATTTCCAAGTCACATCAATATTGTATCAAAAATTAATTTGGTGATGCTTAGCTGCTTTCCAAGGGTTATTGAAAATAATAACTAAAATGATAGCTGTGAACCAGTTTTGTAAAAAGATGTGTTGTATACTAATGTCAGCTCCTGTTAGACTGTTACAGTAATAGTTTTGATTTTATCTGTATCTTAAGGGGTACATTTTAAAATATAAATTGTAGTTACTTTTAGTAGAATTCCTTTTCAATCTTATTCTACTAGACTTGTTATTAAATACTTGGTAAACTGAGTTGAGAGTGTGCTAATTGGATTTGTGGATGATCCAGAGCCAGGAATGAATGCTTTAGGAGAGGATTAAAGTATAATAGGATTCTGATAATATTTAGGAAATGGACCAACTGTCCACCAAATGGGATTTCCTAAAGGTGCTATAAAGACCCAAAGCATAAAATAAAATGAAATGCCTAACATAGCAAAATACATCCATCTCTGGGCACACGCTTACTGAATTTCAGTTATTCTGTTATCTGTTAGTCTTAATTCTGCTCTTTCATTTCTCTGCTTTGTTTCCACCATGCTTTGAGTATTCTTTTAAGCGTAATTTTTTCTATTGTTACTTCACGGCTATTGGAATTAAAATTGGATTCTGCTTCAATTATGTTATTTATAGTGAAGGATTCAATTGACTGTTTTAAGAAAAGCTGCTATGTGGCTGTGAACTTAGAGATGTAAAAGGGTCTCATGGAGAATTTCACAAAAGCTTCCCACACATCACAAGGTCAGGAAAAGAGCATACTCTGTGACTCTTCAGGTGCTGATGGAGCAATGTACCATCTGTTCACTTTCTTCACGCTCCTCTTTAACATCAGGGTCTTGATCACCCCTAGTATCATTTCTTCAGTCATCTCACTCTTCTACTCTCTAAGATCATAACTTTTGCTGTAGTTGTTGGAGATACAGAATATACTCCCTTGATTGAAAAGGACAGAGGGGTCTTCATTAGATAATACTCTGGGACAGTATTATACTTGGCAACTGGTTACAGCAATCATCTCCAAGTTCTTCTCCAGAAACTTCTATGATCACTTATTCAGTTCACTTTATGCTGGAAGAAGAGGGATGTTAAGACTGAGGAACTCAAGAAACAAGGTCCAAGTTGATATTGCTACCTAGAGTGTCGTTTATTGTAAGGACCATGGGAAATAGCTACTGATGTTCTTTCCAAGACCAGGCTTGTAATGGGCCTGTATCTATGATGTGCTTACCCACACAGAAGTCACTTTCAAATGTACAGCTGGAGGAGGTATACTTGGTATTTGCGATAGACCCACACTAGATCCTCTGCTGATAAAAATTGTGTAAAGCAAGAGAGTTTACACAATCACTTAAACCAAGCTGGCCACTTGATAGCAAGTTGGGAACACCAGACCCCTTCTACCTAGAAGGGAAAAAGTTTATTACCATGGAAATAAATGTAACAGATTTAAATTTGTCTTTCTTACTCTAAGGGTTTACAGAAAAATCTACTGGTCTGGAATTCCATGTAGTATTGTGTCACAAAAGCAGACTTACTATTACAGCAAAGGCAATTTGAAATAAGATACTGTGGATCCCCCAGTATAGACATTGTACTGATTCCCTTTTTTCTTAATTAATTTTATATGTGTGTGTGTGTGTGTTTCACATCTTTGTATTCCCTGGGGACCACCCACCACCTTTCCTCCCTGACCGCTCCCTCCCATCTCCACCCCTCCTAACCCCCCCCCCCACATACTCATCCCTTTTATGGAATTTTCTTGTACATGTCTATGGCCTAAATAGTCAACCAGAATAAATTTTATAATAATAATAAAAATATTTTTAAAAAATGCTGTAGATCCACTAGCATATTTTATGTCCTGCCAGAAATTATCCATATGTTAAAACATTATAGTAGCTTGTTGACCATCTAAGGAGTTTCTGTTTCCCAGAAAACCCTACCTATAAAAATGGACATATAATGGGAAAAATGTAGATAAGTCTCAAACTTAAGTGAGTCCTTTTATTTCAAAGAAAATGTGAAAAATAGATAATCACTGTTGGTCCTCAGAAAAATTATATAGTATGCATATCCTAGTTTGTGTAGTGAAATCACACTAAAAACATAAATTCCTCTATTCAGGGCAGAGATGGCTGCAGTTTCAGCTAGTCATCTTGTAAATGGGTCCTGTTTGTCCTTCATGGGGTTAGGTAGGAATGGAAATGCCCATCTGTCACTGAACCTGAAAACAAATTGTCACACACAGAATTCCCAAATAGCATGCCGTATTAGTAGTTGGACTATTTTAATCAGCTATCTGTTTTTCTACTTAATACAAATATCTTAGATCAAGTCTTCTTATTGTGAAAGAGTCCAGATTACAGAGGAATTTTAGAGTTGAGAGACTTGGATTCTATGAATGCATCTGAAGTCCTATCTGACCTCCTTCTTTCAATCTAACTGTAAGCCCCTCTTTCCTGGAGTACTGGGTAATGGAAGACATGCTTTTTTATAATGGGAGAGCATGTGAACCTCATAAGGCTGGAAAGCCCAGGTGGCACTGAGTAAAGAGTATGAGTTGCTATAGCTAAAGGTGGCAGCTTCCTGGCAGTTGCCAAATTGTCTAATGCCAAAATATCTCATGGATGTTACAGCCCAGATGTTAGAGAATTTCTCTGTTTGATTCCAAGTCTTGGTATTGCCTGAAAATTTCATGTACAGATCTTTAGATCCTTAAATTTGTGGATTGGTAGGAGAAAAGCAAGGCAGTTGGTATTAGAGTCTGGGTTTAAATCTTAGAGCTGAAAAAGTTTTAAAAAGCGCCAATGAATTCAATTTAATTTCTCATTGACAAAAAAATGAAAATATCATAACCAGATAAAGAAGTTTTAAGGAGGTTTAGTGAAAAAATTGGTAAAATAAGCTATTGTGAATGGACCCTGATGTCTATTTTCATCAATTCCTGCAAGTTTTAGGAGACTTTGAATTGTTAGTCATCGAATTAATGTTTTGCCCTAGCTTTATTCTTTCTCTTTACCAAGTTATTTATTCAGCTTGTCTATTTTAGAAATTTAAGTCAAGTCTATGCTTAAAATTTAAACATCAAGATTTATTTAAAAGTATGAAAATTAAAACAACTACAGAAACTGGATAATATATTTCCTGCATTATTTATAACACAATTTTATGATAGAAATATAAACATTTAAATATATGATTATATTAAATGCCTTAACTCTCATGTCTGCAAATAGTTTTAATAACTTGCATAGCATTACAGGAATTATCTATTAATTTGCCTCACTATTTTTCTGTCTAATTTTTTTGTCTAATTTATGTGAAATTATGACTAATTTTTTATTGATGGCATTACTATGTTAAAGCACTTTCCTGACCCTCTTGGGTGGAGATTAAAATTAGACTTGTCCATTTGATTTATTTTAGTCAATGAAAACTGAGTAGAAGTGATATTTGTCACTTCTGAGAGGATAAGATACACGGAGTATTTTTGCTGTAATTTTTCTTTTTGCCACGAGACCAGATAAAGACAGTTCCATCATCCCAGTCGAAGGATGAGAACATGAGAAAGAACAGTAGTTGAGTTCTAGAGGACATATAACAGACACTGGAAATAAACCACCCCTATTGTAAACTACTGATGAGGGATTGCTCCTCCCAAAATGTAACATTTATTGATACTGTCTTTATAATTTTTCACATATTAAAATCTCAGTAGATTGTAAATTTTTCTTCCTTTTGAGGAGATCATATGGTCTCAAACTATTGACTACAGAATAAATAATAGTTACCACCCATTGTCTTCTATATATTTTAAATGATAGGCCACTATACTAGAAAATCATGTTTTCAGTTAACCTGGAATTACTGTTGGAAATCCAACAGTTTGTATCTGAGTCATTGATTGGATTTTTCCTGAATTTTAATACTTGTCTTTTTACTAGTCTATTCCTCTCACTTTCTTTATTTCAAGCACATCAAACCCCCATACCCCACCACACACACACATACTCACCATACATTAAAAGTATGCCTCAATTTTAATTGTAGTTCTCTTTAGCAAATAATCATGTGTAATTTATATTGGTACTTATAACCCCTCATTATAATAGGTGTTGTTCCTCCCCTTCCACCATTGGACATTAGTATTTAATACACTACTATTCTCTCTATAATATCACCATAGTTTTAATAGTTGGAGGTGTGAGAGTTTGCAGGCTAGGGAAATTGTAAAAGATAGAATTCTTTGATGAATTTTTTAGTAATGAGTATTTTTTACATCTTGCTTTGTAGTAAAAGAGTTTGGTTAAAGATGAAAACATATGTATTGAGATAATTGAAATACACCTGTAATTCTACTTGGTATATATTTTTTCATTTTCCTATGAATATTTTAAGACCATAGTTGCATTGTGTAATAAATACAGTTTTAATTTTTCCCTTTATCAATAGACCTCATTAATTAAGTCATTCATAAAATATCTGCTCTTACTTGTCAAAGTTCTTGATTAAAAATAAGAAAACCTCACAGAAACTGACTGGCTAATTTAGAGTAAAGACAAATATTGGGAAAACTCTTGAGCAGTTTATAGAATGAGTCAAATCTTAAACCCAGGCATGCTCCCAGGTAAATAGACCAGGTGAACCAGCCTGAGGAGTCTTGGCTCAGCTGTGCTCTTCACCCCTCCCCCACCACAGACCCCAGCTGCTGTCTTTGAACCCTGACAGATTTATCTGGACTCTTGACTGCAATTGGAATGTGAGCCTAATGAGTGGCTAGGCAGTGCTTATCACATCCTCTCACTTAGTAAAAGGAATTATGTCCTAGATATTAGAGGTGAATTATCTTTTCAATAGTCTCTTAAGACATTTTAAGGACCCCTGAATCTTGAGTACTTCTCAATTTGTGCCGCTATGGGGGTGGCATGCCTTTTCTGCAAAATGGCCTTAAGTATGGTGACCCTTCAAGAACCTCTGTCAGTTTTCTACCTTTTTAAGTGAAGTGGACCACATCATCTGTGTTCTATTTTTAGGCATCCCTGGGTCTAACTTTGGGAAGGTTCAAGCTAAATGAAAGTGGCTCTTTACCTGAGAACATTTGACAACAATGAGGTAGGGAAGATGCTACTCAACATCTAAGAAGAAAGCATGTAGCTCAGAAAGATTTTTTTCTCTCAGGACCAATTTGACTCTGTGCTGTAGCAGCCTGTGTTCATCATCAAGCAGCACTGATTAAACGTTTAAATGGGCATGGTACTGTTCTAGGAACCATACAAAGAGCGTTATCCAGCCCTGTAGAATGTCAAAATCAAACAAGACATCTACTCCCTACAAGGTGTCTTTGGCACTCTGGATAGAGCAGTGACTACTCCGTTCACTTAATGCTTTAGGCTCTTGAGTGTGCTGTTTTAAATTATGGAACTCCGCTGACTGCTATTTTTCTGTGTCAATTAAACATTACAGTATGGGGAAAATATTGATTATCTATGCAGGTTATATACACCTGAAACATAACTTATATGTACACTATTTAATTATGTAGACTATAATACAAAATAATTGTTGTCATGTGAGTTTTAATAACTGATTTTTTGAGCAAGTCAAACCAGGTAGTTTCATAGAGAATGTCATAAAGTCACAAAGAATTTCACAGCATCTCTGTGGGCTTATTCCTTGTAACAGTTGTGGCAGAGTTTTACGTAGTCTAGCTCCCTGTTCTTTGTAATAAGGAAATCTCATATTAATTGTCCAATAAACCATTGTACTATTTACTATTTATCCACTACTATTTACTATTTATTCAGAGTGACCATGTGCTCTAAATATTCTGATATGACCTTTCTGAAGCACTTTCTCATACCATTGGTTCCATGAATCTTAAAAGATTATCCTGAGAATTTCAAGCCTATGCAAACTTTATGTAGCAAATCTTATATTTGTATTTTTAAAAAGGCATACAAATTTTTCAGAAGACAATCTGTCCTGATTTTGTTTTTAAAATATATACTAAATCATGTTCTTTATTAGTATTCCATCAATTCTCTCTATCCCCACTTCCACACAATAAAAGTTCAACTTTTAAAAAAATCTGCACTACCAAAGTAAGCATAGAAAACAGGGTTGACAGATTTGTAACTATCTAAAGAGTTTTCAAGAGGAGTTCACTAAATAACATTTTAAAACTTCAATAATTATATGCCAAAAGGGAAACACTTTGCCATGTTATACACTATCCCTCATGGACACATATTTCTTTCATTTTTGTCACTGTGAAAGTTCTTTTCATTTTTCCTGAGTCCCGGATGTCTGTGTCTCTCTTCAGTCCTGTAGAAGCAGTGACAAATAGCCCGAAGGTGGAGATGAAGGACATTTAGAATCATCTGGCTCTTCTGTCTTTCTGGAAAAGGTGCCCCTGCCCTTTTATCCTGTCAGAAAAAGATACTGTAAAGATCTTTGAGCTAATTCAGGGAAATCAGTACAGAATATGAGGAGGTGTCCTTCCTTAGGGAAACAAAGGAATAGACATCATCTGGCAGAGGATGGGGAACTACTAATTAGTATTAGAGAAATAAGACAGAGATTTAGGCTTAAGAGAAGTCTTTCAATTTTTTCTAGGGGGAAAACTGAGATTATATTTTATAGTCTTCAAAATAAAGACTTTGGCTCATCATTATACAAGCTCTAATATCTGTCATCAGAGGTCTGATACACTTCTCCGTGTAACCCAGTATTTCAGGACTGACATGAAAATCTCATTTTGAAAGTCATACAATCTTCCATTTGTCCTACAGAGCAAGAAATAGACTTAAAGTTTACACATAAGATATATAAGTATATGTAATAATCTATGCTCATAAGTGCTTTAAACATAAAATGAAAACATCTCCCAAAGAATAGCATATTTTTATTAAAATTATACATTCTGTTATTTTTAACTTTAGTTAGTGAAAATGTATTTTTCTCATGTGTTATCATACATAGTTTAGGAGATTTTTCACTCAGTGTTCATGAAATTCCCTTAAACTCCTTGGATAGAATTTTATTCTCCCCAATATCTAGGTTGTCCATTATTCTTTCCAATATACTGAAATCTTTTTAACCTGGCTATTTACTTACCAAATGATATTATTTTTCTATAAAATCTACTTCAACTTTAAAGTTATCCAAACTATTGCTCTACTTTTATTCATAGAAGTATTTCAAACTATGATCTTATCCTAAAACTCAAAATATACAACCACAGATGTTATAGTTTTCAAGAAGTATGGAAAGTGATTGCAAGTATATAGCAATAAATTCTACAGTGCTATTAAAGTCATATACTTTGTAATGTGTTAATTGAGCACCTAATATATGGTCATGTATTCAGTTAAAGACTAAGGCTATAAGTTCAACTAAGAATGAAAACAGAGCAGCTACTATCAGAATAGCCTCCCTTAGGAAAAAAATAACAATTTTGAAGCAATTTAAAAATTTTAAAAATGATAGTGAATCTTCACTTAAAGTAATTGATAGATTCTTGGGAACTACGGTTTTGAGCAAGAATGTTTATAGTGAAAAAAATCCTGCAATAATGTCATTTTGATTACCATCAGCTATGACTGTTCTTCTCATCACTGTTAAAACAAATACACGTCAAACATCATGATGTCATTGAAAGTCCTGCTGTACTTGAAGTCTCTGAAGAGTGACTGCATCGAGTAAATAATGGTGGGAAAACAACCCTTGAGTAAGGAGGGCTGTACTGGATGACATTTGCAATCAAGTGGCTTTTGCTTATCGGCATTACTTTGTCCATATAGTGTGGGGCAGTCGGAATTTAATCAGATAACCACCATTTACAAAAATTCAATAACAATATCTGACTGTAGGCTGTAAGGAGTTTCAAGATGATGCGATAAATTCCAGAATGGAAGAATAAAGATCCCCATGCCTACAAACTCCACCCAGATTGTTGGCTGATCTCTGAACTATATCTATGAAGTAAAAAGTCAGGAGACATAGATTTCAGTTTCTCCACACTTTGGGGGAGACAGCAATGAATCAAAATTCATTCAGCAAAATTCATCAATATATAAAACAAAACTCAAGGTACAAAAGAGAATGCAGAATTCTGAAGTCTATTATTCACAATGTCTGATAAAGATGACTAACATTTGAAGGGAATAAGACTCAGTCAAAAGAAAAAAAAAACAACATAACATTGATAAAAGGATTGAGACAAAAACATTACACCATCTGCTAGAAAAAAATTTTTTTTAATTTACAAAGAAAATAGTCTCAATGAATAAATAGGTGAAAGATCTTGGCAAAATAGAAACTAACAAAATGAAAATTTTGGAACTGAAATGTATTTTGAAGAGAAATTGTCAATTGTTATTACTGAAGAAATGATAGATGAACCCCTCTAATTCTCACACATTTGGTCAGTCTGAAAAATGCCAACTCCATCTTCAAAAGGCATTCAAAATCTGAGCAATTTATACTACCTCCACTGGTAGTGCCCTAGGCTAAAGACACCATGACCCTTTAACTGGCTCTTATCCATTCTTTCCTTCCTATGACCTACACTTATCACCAGCTGCCAGAAAGAACTTGTTAAAATGAAAAGATCCCATGGTACTTTCTGATGCTATTCCTCACTGCCCTATTACTCATTCTCTCCATCCCAGTTCTAATGAGGTAATTTCTTAATCATAAAAAGCTTGTTGGGCATTCTTTTCCAGCCTGCCCTCTGACTTGTCTTCTGTTATAGCTTCTTCAGTGTATGCAGAACCGTAGGACTCAAAGCCTTTTATATAGATGTTATACTTCAACATCTCAACAAGGTCACACTTGAACACACAAATTAAAGTCACTACTCCTGAAACTTAGTTCCTGCCTAACACACAGCATTAATTGTAATACTAGAACTGTGCAAAACATTGTATATGTCACCTATTTTATTTGTTGTCTGTACTCTTTCCTCACCACCTTTCCCTCAATATACCATGTCAGTACAATTTTCTGAGGGCAGAAAACTTTATGCATGACTGTATTCCAATAAGTATCCATTAAAAATGGTATTACCAGTTATCAAAAGAATTATAATATATAATTTAGTAGTATTTTTATAGTGGAGGATTATTATAAATACAAGTCAAAACAAAACAAACAAAAACAATTTTCAGGAAACATGAAATAAATTGTTTTATATATTTCTATTTTTAATTTTGAGCGAGTAAGCTGACTAATAAAGCTGTCTCTTTACTGCTCCTCCTTTACCATCTATCCATGTTTAAAAGTAGTTTCAAATACAATAATATTAGTTAATAGTAATTCTTTGAGAAGTGAAATATATTTTTGTTTAGGTGTTTATAATACTCCTAAAAGTGATTTTTGCATTTAAAATCTCAATTTTATAAAGATTTGTAAAATTTTATGTTCTCTCTAGGATTAAGACAGGTAATTGACTCTGGCATTCAAATTAATTGCTGTTCAATGTCTTATCACAATGTAAAATGCAAGGTATCATATAGCATCTAAATATCTGATAATATTCATTAGTATCTGAAAATATAAGTCTATATCTGAACACTAGAAACTAGAAAGTAGACCCCAATATAATACCAAATATGGCAATGAGTTCAACAATAGAGGAAAAATTAAGAGATAAATATAATTAAAAGCATATATCATATTTGTATAATTATGTATTCAGAACATTTTATTATTAACACTCCTAGTCAACTTTTAAGATCTTCATTTTCATTGAAGATGTTGATTGCAGAATTAAGGTACATAATTAATATGCATATGTAATTTTAATAAATTATATTAAACCTCAATGATTTATAAGAATTGAAAATGTTAATAGTACAACATATCTAATAAATTTTTATTCTATCTAGTTGATGAATAAACTAAAGAAACTTTTAAATAGAATTTTGTTTCCCATTTTTCCCATACTTGTCTTACTTTTTAAATTAGTTTGCGCTGGTCTATAGAAACAATTCACAATACATTGAAATAAATGTTTTTCATGGTGATAGTTGTGTCCAAACTTTACTATGTCAAATAATCTCACAAGGACAACAAATGAAGAAGCAATTCTAATCAAAATCTTTCCTTCTTTTTGGTACTGGATGACAGTAAAGATGTGCTTTATCACAGCAATGGGCTACAATTGGAAATCTACAATGTGTGGAAATTGGAAAACAATTGGAAATCAACAATGTAATTCTGCCTAATTTATTTTGTATTTAAGTCCTGGGACTATTTTCAATTGGAAAAAAATATTTCAGAGGTCAATAAATGTTAGGTAGTTGGAAGAAGATTCTGAAATTATCTCTGTAACAAAATATTGCTATTTCTCTAATAATTTAATTTCATCTTTAATTTTAAAAGTAACCTAATAAACTAATCAGCAGATGTATGTTTCTGGAATAAAGAATATTATAAAAAATCCACTAATATGTAATTATGCATGAATGAACTGAAAGATAATTTGAAAATATAAGATTCCTGTAGGAAAACTGAGCTATTTCTGGTTTCATGTCACTAATTTTTAAAGTGTGATTTAACTTGCTACATGTTGACAATTTATTTGACAAATTATTGTACTAAGTGCTAAAGGCATAAAGATGATATGGTCTTTGCTCTCCTTAAGAACTAAAAGATACTTGTCTCTTGAATTATGAAATCACTCCCACTGACATAGTTACTTTTTTTTAAAGTTTACTTAAGACAATAGATTATTAATGTTTAGAATTAGCTATCAAATAGGATAAACTATCAATGTCATATGGGTGAGTTATATCTCCATAGTATATGTAGTATATGTCCATAGTTAAAAATTGACCTGGGAGGCACATTTAACCCAAGTTGTAAGAAATATCTTTATCTTCCTGATAATTCAAGGAGAAATATTTGGGGAAATACTTTGCACATAATAAGATATGTGAAAAGAATTCAAAGAATTTTAAATTAGCATACATTTAGCTGAAATGATTCCCAAATTTTCTTTGATTAGAGATGGAGGAACTGGGACAAACAGTAAAAGACCATTATCAAATATGCTAAAATCATTCTTCTGCTGGGAACTATCTTCCAAACTCTCAGTGTACATAAATGATATAATTTGTTTGATAAATAATTGATAATTTTTCATTGAGTGCAGTTTTCTTTATTTGCTTTTTAATGTTTGCACTTATATATCTACATACACATATATATTGCATCATTGTATGCACTGATGCTTTCCCATCACCTTACTACCCATGCACCATCTTAGTCTTTTGTGCCCTCCCCTTACCCCATTCTCTCCCTCCTCCCTCTCTCTTGTTCTATGCTTTAGTTCTGTTGGCAGTTTTCAATTTTCTTAAGCATTTGTTTGATTGTTTTTCCTCTATCCCTCAAATAAGTGAGATCATCCCATATTTCTTTTTCTTTCTGGCTTATTTCTGCTAACATGATTCCTTCTAGTTCCATCCATGTTGCTGCAAATGACATAAGTTTGTCTTCTTTGATTGGTGTATAATATTCCATTTTTACATAGACCACATCGTTTTCAGGCATTTATCAGTTTTGGAGCATTTGGGTTATTTCCATATCTTGGCAATTGTTAATAGTGTTGCAACAAACATATGCATACAGGTGTCCTTTTTAGTTAGTGATATTTTTTGTCCTTTGCGTAGGTTCCCAGAAGTGAGATTGCTGGGTTAAATGGTGGTTCCACTTCCAGTTGTTTGAGGGTCCTCCACACAACCTTCCACAGTGGCTGGACCAGTTTGCACTCCCATCAACAGTGTAAGAGCATTCCTTTTTCTCCACATCTGTGCCGCTTGTTGTTGCCTGTTTTTCTGTTTGTTTGTTTGTTTGTTTGTTTATATATGTGTATATATGGGCCATTCTTACTGGTGTAACTTTTTCAAGAGCTTTCATCATGAATGGGTGCTGAACTTTATCAAATACTTTTTCTGCATCTATTGAAATGATCATATGGTTTTTGGTTTCCTCCTTGTTGATGTGATAGATTATGTTGATTGATTTTCAGATGTTGAACCATCCCTGTGCCCCTGGGATGAATCCCACTTGCTCATGATGGATAATCTTTTTTCTGCAGTGTTGGATTCTATTTGCCAGGATTTTGTTTAGAAATTTTGCATCTGTGTTCATTAGGGAGATTGGCCTATAGTTTTCTTTCTTTGTGCTTTCTCTGTTTGATTTTTGGTATTAGTGTAGTATTTGCTTCATAGAATGTATTTGGTAGTTTTCCTTCTCTCCTGATTTTTGGAAAAACTTTTAGTAATATTGAATTATACTATCTTGGAATGTTTGATAGAATTCATTGTGAAACTGCCTGGTCCTGGGCTCTTGTTCTTAGAGAGAGTTCTGACTACTGCTTCAGTTTCACTGCTTGTGATAGCCTTGTTTAGGCTCTCTATTTCTTCTTTCTTCAGTTTTGGGTGACCATATGATTCTAAGAATTTGTCCTTCTCATCCAGGTTGTTACATTAGTTTGCATATAGAGGCTCATAGTAATCTCTAATTATCTTTTGAATTTCTGCTGTGTGGGTTGTAATTTCTCTCTCTATTTTCATTTATAAATGAATTTTCATTTATGATCCTGTTTGAGTTTTCTCTCTTATTTGTGAGCCTTGCTAGTTGTTTATCAATTTTATTTATTATTTTTTTTTCAAGGAACCAGCTTTTGGTATTGTTTATCTTCTGGAACATCTTTTTGGTTTCTATCTGCTTTAATTTTTATTATTTCTTGTCTTCTGCCAGGTTTTGGATTTTTTTTTTGTTGTTATTGTTGCTCTTTTTCTAATTCCTGAAGTTAGGAGATTAGATTTTTCCTTTGGAATGCGTCTACCTTTTTGTTATGAGCCTGTATTTCTATGAACTTTCATCTTAATACTGCTTTGGCTGAGTCCCATACATTTTGGAGTGTTGTGTCATCCTTATCATTTGTTTTAATGTAAGTTTTAATTTCTTCCTTGATTTCCTCTTTTATCCAATTGTCTTCCAAGTAACCTGTTGTTCAGTCTCCATGTAATGTACACTCTTCTTATTTTCTATTCATTGTTGATTTCTAGTTTGATGCCTTTGTGGTCAGAGAAAAGAGTTGTGTATCATTGTGTTTCTGTTCATGTTTGCCTTATGACCTAATATGTGATCTATTTGGGGGAAAGAACCGTGTGCATTTGAGAAAAAAGTATATTCTTTTCCTTGGGGGTGCAGTGTCCTATAGATAGCTATTACATTCATTTGGTCTAGATCTTCCTTTAAAGTTTTTGTGCCTTTGTGTACTTTCTGTTTTGTTGATCTGTCCTTTGGTGAATGTGGGGTGTTGAAGTCTCCAACCACATATGTACTTTCCCCAATGTTCGTTTTTAGTTCTGCTAGTAGTTGTCTTATGAATTTTGGTGCTCCCTCATTCGGTGAGTATATACTAATAATTGTAATGTCTTTCTGGTGGATTAATCCCTTTATCATTAGATAGTGACCTTCTTTGTTTTTTGTCACTATTTTAATTTGAAATCTGCTTTATCTGTTATTAGGATGGCTACCCCTGCTTTCTTTTGGGGACCATTTGATTAAAGGATTGTTTTCCAGCCCTTTACGTTCAGTCTGTGCTTATCTTTAGAGGTCAAGTGTGTTTCCTGGAGGCAGCAGAATGGTGGGTTTTGTTTTATTGATCCAGTCTGCTACTCTGTGTCTTTTGATTGATGAATTTAGCCCATTAACATTTAATGTGATTATTGATATTTGAGAATCTGAAGTTAGTTTTTTGGTGGTCATTTTGAAGTTCCGTTTTAATTTCTTTTGTTCTTCCAATTTATCCTTCTGTTGGTTTTAATCTTGGGGTTTCTTGTAGGATTTCTTGGAGTGGGGGTTAGTGTTAGCAAATTTCTGGAAACTTTGCTTGTCTAAGTAGGTTCTAATTTTTCTATCATAAATGAATGAAATCTTTTCAGGGTAGAGTATTGTTGGCTGGCATTTTGTATCTAGGAGTTTTTTAAAAATGTGCCTCCACACTCTCCTTGCCTGGACTGTCTCTTCAGAGAAATCTGAAGTCAGCCTAAGTTTTCCTTTGTTTGTTATCTGTTTCCTTTCTCTGGTTAGTTTCACCATTCTTTCCTTGTCTTGTACCCTTGGAAGTTTTATAGTTATATGTCTTGCTGTCATTCTTCTTTCATTAATGTAGTTTGGTGTCCTTCTAGCTTCCTGTATGTCTACTTTCATCTCCTTCTGGTTTAATTATATCCTAAAATAGCCTTTTGGTTCCCATGTCTATTTCTTCTCCTTCTGGAATACCAATTGCTCTTATATTTTCTTTCTTTAGGGAATCTAAAATGTCTGAGTTTTTCTTCTGTCTTCTTCCTTTCTATCTTTTTCTTTTTCTTTGCCTTCTCTATTTCAGTGTCTTCCAGGATACTGATTCTTCTATTTCATCTGATCTGTTTTCATAGCGTTTCCCTGATTTTTGAACTCCTCTGTTATTCCTTTTATATCCTGGGTCTCTTTCAGTTTCTTTTTTAGGGATTCAACCTCATCCTTCAGTACCTTAATTATGTTATTCTTATTGATGTTTCCATTTTTGCATTTTTCTACTCTTTCTTTAACTCCTTAAAAGCATTTATCATGATGGCTTTGATTTTTTTTTGAAAGATACGACAATTCTTCTCTCTCACCCTTGTTAATTTCTGAAGGTTCTCTTTCATTTGGTGGTGTATTGTTTCCTACAGGGCTTGCTTGGGTATTTGCATGTTTTCTCCTTCCTGTGTTTTGCTCTTGGGCTTGTCTACATATTGGGCAATGATGGCTCTTGTGTTCATCGGCATGATTCTAAGAGTCCTTTAACAGGTTTCAAGTAATTCCACCTTGTGTCTATCCTCTATAGTTTTAACTTCTTTGCTTCTCTTGGCTGCTTTGAGGGACCTGATTCCTTTGCTATTAAAGAGGGTGGTTGGCAGATGAGGCTTTCTGTTTTAGAATCTGCTTTCTTCTGGCAAGGTATTTACCTCCTGTAAGCAGTTCTTGTCTGACTTGTTCATCTTTGTTTCTCTGAAATTGTTTACCTGAAATTGTTTACCTGAGAGCATCTTTGGGTGGTGGTGTTACTGGAGTCATCAATCTTTCCCTCTTTATGTGTAATTGTTGTAGAAGAGACTCATATTAACTCTTCTGCTGAGGCAGCCCTTAGCTTCTTTTATAAATGTATTTTTATTTTATTTTTTTTCCTCTGGAATTGTATGCTTCCTGATAATATAGCCAGCTGTCTTTCTATTGCTTCTTGAGAGAATTTCCTTCACCCCTGGAAGCCTCTAGATATATGAAAAGTCATGTCTCAGGGGCTAGAAGAAGTTCCCAGGCATCTAGGGGATGAGGGAGTGAAGCCGGTGCCAGTGACTCCTGCTAGGATGGCCTTCCCCCTCCATGGGCCAGCTGCCTCTGTGCCTGATAAAATTATTTATTAATTATTTTCTTCTACTTTGCAAAAATCATAAAATATGAAATAAAAAATAAGAACATATCACAGAAAGTTATCATGATATGTTATGGTGGAAAGTTAAAATTACATGATAAAGATAAAATTGTAATTAGTAAAAAACACAATATATGAAAATCACAGAAAAGTTCACATTCAGTAACCCAAGTATGAATTGAGTCTGTAACTTGCTTCTCATTCAAGTACTGATAACTCCTGGGTAGAGATCTGGTTCATGACTACTTTGACAATTACACACTTTAAGTAAAATTGTTTCTTCTTTTGTTCTTTAATATTTAATAATTCCTGAATAGCATTTTAGTCACCTATCATTGATATGCACACTCATATTCATATTCAATTAAACACATCAACTAAAAAGTCGATGACTTGGCAACTAATTTAAGACTAATGTGCTAAAAGCATAAATGGAGTAAGGAACATTTTTTTCAATAAATACACTGGGGAAATGAACAGTCATATGCAAAAAGAACAAATCTATTCTACTATCTTATACGGTAAACAAAATTACCTCTAGATAGTTTAAAGTATGAAGATAAGACCTGAAACCATGAAATAGATAGAAGGAAACACAAGTTCTTTGAAGTGGATCTTAGTGATGTCTTTGTATAAATGTCTTCAATAGCAAAAGACACAAAAGTAAAAGTAATGGAACCACATATGAGACTATATCAAAATAAGAGGTTCCTACACAGAAAAAAAAAAAAAAACATTTATTGAAATAAAAAATGCAGCCTACTGAATGGGAGAAGATATTTGCAAATCATATATCAGACAAAGGTTTAACAATCAAAATATATAAAGATATCATACAAAATAGCAAACCTGAATTTAAAAAAAGGTAAAGTTACTGAAATAAATCAGATAAAGACAAATACTATAGATTTCAGTTGCATGTGGTAGACAAAGAAAAAAATGACCAGACTAAACAAAGCAAGAACAAACTTTTAGATTATGGGAACAAAATTAGTGATTACCAGAAAGGAAAATAGAATAAGGAAAGGATTAAATGTATGGTGATGAATGGAAACTTGAATTTTGATGTGGACCATAATGAAGTAAATGAGAATGCTGATTTAAATGACTGCTTGAAACTTGTATGGTTGTAAATTAGTATTCCTTTGACATTTTTTTGTAAATTAATGATGTGAATTAGAATCCTAGGTATAATTTTACCCAGTTGTATGATGAACAAATAAAATTCACCTCTTTCCATACTGATATTTGTTATCAAATAAGTGTATTGGATAGTTTATTTGACATGATAGTCAACACTGGATTAGTTTGCAGCTGTTTCTATGAATTTCATGTCTACAGCAGGATCCACTATTAACACAGCTCATTTGGTGAAATTAATGTGAAAACTGTATATCACTTACACATGATTTTTGTTATAGGTAAAAATCTAAACACAATTGAAAATGAAAAAAAATTTCTGTATGTAAACATTATTTTTGATACTCTAAATGTGATTATTTATAAAAATGTAGTTTTATAAATTGATAAAACATACTGTTTTGTGCCAGTTTCTGCTATTGATTATGATGCCAAAGGCCACAAATGCCTGCAGGCACTCACCTGGACTGCGGTGACTTTCCCATAGACATTTCCCATTTTTAAGCCAATATTATAACAGTACCAGCCTTTAGGGTTCTTATTATCATTGCAAGATGCCCTTCAGCAATAACTGTCAGGAAACTTTGAAAAATAGAGGACTATTACTTACAAAACCTGGAAGTCATGCAGCACACCTGGGCCATAGTGAGATCATGAGGAGAGAGAGACAAATATTCAGAGCGCTGCTTTTACTGGGGCTGAGAGTGGGGGAAGGTAGTCAAGATGTTCCTGAATTTATACTGTATTGGTGAAGTCAACTCATCAGAGGGGAAATTAGTGCATGTGTAGAGAGACAAAAGAAGGAAAAAGGAGAAAAATCACAGTCAGTCTTTACCTGGCAGTTCTCTAAATGAACCAGCATCTGTAAAACAACTGAGCTTCAATGGGGAAAGCCAACCTGCCTCTGATCTGGTGGTTTGGCTGACTCTATGTGAGTTAACCCTCTTTGAAGTAGGTGCCTTTTGATATGCATGTCTGCTCATCAGACTTGAATCATACATGTGAATTATAAAAAAATCAACTGTGATAGCTTGCAATACATATATGTATACTTAATCATTCAAAGAAATTATAAAAATTTCAAGTAGCTCATATATTAAAATATATTAGTATGGTTATTATATGTTATATAGTCACTATACAAAAATAAATGCTTATTTAGTTACCATAATAATAAAATACTCAATAAAATTCTTAAAAATCAACATCTCTGAAGAAATGGCAATTGTTTTCTAATGTTTTTCAGAAAATAATCTTTATTTTTACTTGAAATTAGCTTAATTTTTTGTTTCTGAATAAAAATTTTACTATAGGGGTGCTGCTTATTTCCAAGAGTGATTTTATATGAGTGGATAAAAGTAGCCAACAATTGTAAAACAGAAATTTTTCCCCTGTGGTTTCTCATATGGAAATTTGCTTAGTAAAAATTTAATGAACATTAATCACATGCCAGATATTACATGATATATAATGGCAAAAAGATAGCATGACATCCTCATACTTGAGCCACAAATCACCAAGTCCTATCAATCTAGATTATCTTTTGATAAAATACACCAAGAATTTAAAGACTTAAAATCCATATGTGTTATTATAATCTGGCTGCAATTCAATATGTAACAATACATGAAATTCCACTACTGTTCTTACAGTTTACTTTCATTTATGTTCCCCAAATTTTCAGCCATTTGGAATTCCATTAGTAATTCAAGCAATTCAATTGTATCCATAGGGACTCTACTAGACAATGGGGATGAAACTAGTTATGTTCACAAACCATCTCTTTGAGGAAAATAGTCCTTACATGGATTGTTAATTAACTTTTTGTTTACAAAACTATGTAAACACTACTACCATGGTCATTTTCAAGCTGCTAACAATTTAACAACCAACTTGCAAAATTCTTGAGTATTTTAATGATTGGGTTTCACAAATGGATCTAGCCAACTACTGTATAAAATATAAATAATTTATAGTCTGTAGGGAGAAATGGGAAAACATCTTACAGGATCACCACTTTAGTGAAAGTTCTATGACAATCAAAGAAGAAAGAATGCTAAGTGGTGGCAATCAAAGAAGAAAGAATGCTAAGTGGTCTGGGCAACTTCGAAGAGAGTTGATATTGGAAGTGTATTGAAGGATGAGTAGGTCTTCCCCAGGTTGAAGTAGAATGGATACAAATGGGGATAAAATATCTGAAAAAATGGAGACAGCTCATTTTAAAGAGAATATGATATATAAATTACTATTCTGTTTTCTTCATTAAACAACCAAAGCTCTATTGGAAAAAACAAAAAAAACAAAACTCTATTCTCATAGTAACCTTTGAGTGTATAACCCAGTACTGCTAACTATAGTCTCCATATTGTACCTTAATCCTCAAAACATATTCATCATACAACTGAAAGTTTTTATCTTCTGACCAACACCTCAGCATTCCCCTCATCACTCAGTCCCTGACAGTCATCCATATATTGTTTCTATAACTTTGAGGTCTTAAGATTCCATATACAAGTGAGTGTTAGCAGTAATTGTCTTCCTTTGTCTAACCCATAGATAATTTATAGTTCCATCCATGTTGTCAGAAATGAAAGAACTTTCTTCTTTTACATGACTGTATGCATGTATATATGTATGTATAATGTATAAACATTTTCTTTATTCATTCATCCATTGATGGGCACTTGGGATGTTTTCATGTTTTGACTATTGTGAATAATGCTGCAGTAAACATGGAAGTAGAGATCTCATTGTGATAAGAATTTCATTTCATTTGGATATATATCCAGAAGCAGAATTGCTGGATTATGTGGTATTTCTGTATTTAATTTTTTGAGGACTCATGCTAATATTTCCATAGTGACTGTATCATTGACATTCCTATTAACTATATACCAATATTTATCTCTTGTCTTTCTGATAATAACCATTCTAATAATTGGGAGGGTATAATTCATTGTGGCTTTGATATGTATTTCCCTGATGATAAGTTATAGTAAATATCTATATTATATTTATTGACCATTGGGGAAATATCTATTCAAGTCCTTTGACCATTTTGAAATCAAATTATTTGCCTTTTGTTATGAAATAGTATGAGTTCCTTATATATTGCAGATATTAACTTCTTATAAGAGTCTTCATTATTTTTTAAAAATATCCTTAAAAAAACCCAGTGATGAAGTGTTATTTTAGTGACCACCAGGCTGAAGTGGATAGACATTATTTTCTTAAATGTGCTCTCCCCTTTTTAAGACTATTATTGTCGGAGAAATATCATTGTTTCTCTTTGTGTAATTAAGATAGTAAATTGTGTGGAATGTTCCTTTCTTGACATATTTCTATAGACTCTTGCTTCAATCAACTGAGATTACATTTGATTCTAGATGTAGGAACAAATTAAATGTGGGTAGAAAATACGAACAAAAGAGCATATCTGATTCAAGTAGACATTTTTGATTAGTCCAGTGTTCACCAAATTAGAGATCTTATGGAAATTTAGTAATCTTGCCAAACATGTGCAAATAAAATCTTAATCTTACTTTAAGAGGCATGTTTTATATAAAGAACAACTGTTCTTCAAAAGCTGATTTAGCAAACAAAGAATCTGTGTACTTTTCTTATCACACATTTGTCTTTTCATCCACATCTTTTTTTCCCTCTGTCTTTGAACTAACATTTGTGTATTTCTCATGCAGTGGCAATTCTTGAATCTCTGTTTGACATCCAGAGAGTGTCCAGGGCAATGACAGCGTCAGCACACATGGGAGGTTTCAACATTTCGCATCTGGTCCTTGTCTATCATGATTTATAGAACAGTGTGGTGGTTATAGTGGTAGTTCTACGTAGAAAGTTTAAACTTCAGGCATTTGGTATTGTACTTCTTATGGCATTCTGCCAAACTTAAAAGCAGCCACTGTTTCTTCTGATGTATTCATGAGCATATTGGTGGCGTAAAAATCTGAATGCCATAGGTACATTTGCCTCTTTATAAAACTGCTTTCTACTCAGTATGAAAGCATCTATTTCTTATTATAGTTAAAAGGTAAATACGCACTTTTTATTGAGAGACAAATTTTAAAGCCAAGTGAAAATTACTTCAAGACCATGTCTGTATTAGAACTATTAAATTAATGATGTTTTATATTACGATGCAGTCATAAACTGGTAACCTTCAGGTCAAATCTGTTTCCTACTGTCTTTTTTGAGACACACTTAATGTTAATTTTTTTTGCATTTTTATTAGGTAGGTAAGGCACAGTTAAGCCCTATTCTCTTCCATTGGTTTAGTCCTTTCTCTAAACCACTCATCCCACTGTCTATTCCATACATCTTGAGTTAGTTACACTTAGGGATATAAAAATACAGTTAGGCTTCAGACAAAGTTTGACTCTGCTAATTATTAACTGGACAACTATTAAAAGGCTCATTTTTCAGTTATCATATGAAATAATATTGTCTAACATATAAGTTTTGAGCAAGCTTATTGTAAACTGAGAAATGTGTGTCATTCAGTAGGAACTCAAAATGATAGCCTACTTATCAAGGATAAGTCTGAATGCATTCTATTCTGAACTGAGAGTTTACTTACAACCCCTTTATATTTTCAAGTAGCTCCCTTCTTATTGAGTCTTCTAAAACACAATCCCCCACCTTTTCTCTCTTTTGCATTTCTATTTGATTCTTTAATGATGTTATAGGAACTATTTTAAGGTACCGAGAATCTTCATTGAGGAAAGTACTGGTTTGAATGTTCAACTCTGTTATGGTCTGAATGATGATTTCCTTTCAAAATTCTTATTGAAAACTGAAGTTCCCCATTGATGGTGTTAGGAGGTTGCCTTTTTGAAGGAGATTAGGTCATGAAGGCAAAGCCCTCATGAATGAGATTCTTTATGGAGGAGAGCCAATTTGTCCTTTCTTCCATATGAGGAATCAGCTAGAAGTCTACAACCTGGAAAGAGCTCTCCTTCATCCATTTTGGACTTTGTTCTCAATCTTCCAGCCTCAGAACTGTGAATAATAAATGTCTGTTTTTTTTAAGCTTCCCAGTTTGTGGTATTTTGGTATTGCATACCAAAGGAACTTAAACACCTAATGTTTCATGGTTTCATGGTTCTAATGGAACTACCTCTAGGCTCTACATACAATGTTTCAAATACATACTGTGCTGCTGTGTGTGTGATTTCATGGTAAGTCATTTAATCTCCAGTTTTCACATCACTATGAGGAAGAGAAAACAAAGTTAGCAAGTGGTATAGATTACCAAGACAAACTAAATTTTCAAATGTGAAAATGTGTGCATAAGAAACTGCTAGAGGGATGCAATCTTGAGGACAGAAGTAAAAATGGATATCTATTTTCTCTGTAGTTTGAAGAGTAGTACAAACTAGAATGTTCTTTCTCACTCACAGGTGGAAACTCCTACTCTCCCTAGGTTGCCATCTTTCTCTCTTTTCCTATTGAGACCTGTTCACTCAGGCCTCTTTCCCCCAGGCATTTATGCTTTTCTAGATTTATTTCTTTCACTTTTCCCCTTGGGTTATTTCCCTGACCTGTCTTATTTCTCCCTGTGCCTCAGGGAATCCTTTCAACACAAGGCATAACGACCAGGTAGTCCAAGAACAATACTCCCTTTTATTTTCCATGAACTCCATTCTCTATCCCAATAGTCAGTTCCAAAATATATGGAACTTCAGGTTTATGAGCTTGCTGAATGGAGCAAGGGAGAAAGAGGATTTTCCAGAGAGACTTCAGAAGGACTAAAGGCATAAAGGATGGGAGAGAAGTAAGAAACAAGCAATGGCTTCTTGCTTCCAGTTCACATTAAACAGACTTCAGGTTTTTGCTTCCTCTATGTGGCTGTTTATATTGGGTTTGATTCAACTGCCCCCCACTTTCTCAATTGTTTCACTTTTTTTGTCATCTCTGTAGATATTATCTTTGGATAGAGAAGACTTTTTCTTCATCCTTCCTGGTCATCAAGTCTCCATCGAACTCCTTTCTAAGTATTCCTTCATCAGGATGTGAATTTTTATTTTTTCTCAACCTCACAGCTTTTCATGTTTCCTTAAGGGTACAGGAGAAGATGCAATACTTGCTTTGCACATATAGGATAGTTGAAGATCAATTGAATTTAATCATACTTGCTTTTTTCATGCTAGACATAAATTATTTGAAGACAGGACTGAACCTTCTCATCTGCCTGTAACTTTCAGCATTGCACATACTGCCCTGAGCAAGGGATATGATATATAAATTTTAATTGAATTGAATAGGACTATAGTTTTGCTCTGAGGGGCAAAGAGGTGAACAAAAAATCCAAATTCATCATGTCAACCCCTCCATTAAAATATCCATTAAAAAAACAATTCCCATTAAAGCATTAAGGCAGGAATGGGGTAAAAATCCAGTTTTAGGTGTCAGAAGATAGGATTTAAACCTCAGTGCTCAATTGGAGATATCCCTGTTTGAAATTGTGAAATCACTAAAACCTACTGCATAAAAATGCTGTGCAGAATTAGAGGTTTTCATGTACTAACATATATCCCAATCCAAGAAGGATTTATGTTTCAGAAAGGAGATGTGAAGCCAAAGCTTTCACAATAGAGGAATATATCAAAGGGTAAGTTTTTCTTCCAGAAAACCCAGCTGGATTCCTATCTTCCTCCACGTTAAGCATTTAATTTCCATGCAAATTATTTTTCTTATGTAACTATATATATTAATTATAAAAATACATGTATACTGTATATGATTTATTGGAATATTTTCTATAGTTATACAAGGTGAGCTTAACACCTGGTGTGATATAAACTCTCCAAGACTTAGTCTCCATGATTTTTTTAGAGAAAAAGCAAAGAAACCAAGAAACACTAATTCACATAAAATTAGGCAAATTCCCACATCATTATCTACCCTTTTAATTATTATATAACCCCTACTGTGGAGTTAAGTCATTCTATGATCAAAGAAAAGAATTATTTAGATAATTCCTTTTTTCTTTTTGAGACTTAGTCTCACTATTTTTGCCTGTGGAACCACAGGCTTACACTGCCCAGGGTACCACAGACTAGCAATCCCCAGCCTCAGCTTCTCAGGTAGCTGGGATTACAGGCATGTGCCACCATGCCCAGCTATAGTTTTTTGGAACTAGGTCTCGCTATGTGCCCCTGGCAGGACTTGAAATGCGATCCCAGGCCCCAGCCATGGCTTCCTAGGCTGCCGCTTACAGGCCTGCACCACCATGTGGGGCCCCTATTTAGATAATTCTTATTATCACTGTTCAATGAAGTAATGAATTATAAAACATATTTTTGCCAACTAGGTGGCATTATGGTAGCAAGGGGTCACAACCAGGATTTATTTTTGATAACACTCATTTACCAAACTTACAGCAATGCTATACATTTTTAAATCAATATTTTTATTATAGCAGTGTTTAAACTCTAACTAGTTGCTTATCATCTGCTTTTATTGCCTGGAAATGTCCTTTTAAGTTAATTTAAATGGTTGAAGAAAACATTAATTATATTTCCTATTAGATATAGATTAAACATCCATCCCAAATTATCCATTCATAAATTCTCAACATTTGATCTTCTTTTGAAAGGTAGAACAGGTTAAATACACTAGTTCTTTCATTTTATAGCATAACTTGTTTAAAATGATTTGAGAAATTTAAGATATAATTGTATATTTAAAGCTTCCTTAATGCTATAGAACTTTACAGTCAACTGATCTAGAGTGTTCTTCCTATGGGCTTGGGATTTTAATGCAGACACTGAGAAGACAAGTATGCTAATTGTAGTTATATGCTATATATTTTTTAATTAATTAATTTATTTATATTTCACATCATTTTGGTCCCTGGGGGTCACCCACCACCTCCCCTTCCCACCCGCTCCAGCTGGTCCCCATTCTCCTCTTGTGCAGTTTCATTTGGTTGACCATATAGTAGTGAAACCATTTGGTTTCTGTCCCTTTCTATCTGGCTTGTTTCTGCTAGAATGATTTCTTCTAGGTACATCCAGGTTTCCATAAATTCATCAAATTTGTCATTTTTAATTGATGAGTAATATTCCATTGTGTATATGTACCACATTTTTTTCATCCAGTCATCTGTTTTGGGGCATTTAGTTTGCTTCCATGTCCTTGCAATTATAAATTGCATTATAAATTGCAATTATAAATTGCTGCAGTAAACATCCAAGCGCAGGTGTCCCTTTGTACCCACATATAGGTCTCTTTTGGGTAGATTCCCAAGAGAGCAATTGCTGGGTCAAATGGTAATTCCATTTTCATTAACTTGAGGGCCCTTCATACAGCTTTCCATAGTGGTTGGACTAGTATACATTCCCACCAACAGTGTAGTAGTGTTCCTTTCTCTCCACATCCTCACCAGCAATTCTTGTTGTCTGTTCTTTGGATGTGGGCCATTCTTACCGGTGTAAGGTGGTATCTCATTGTTGTTTTGATTTGCATTTCTCTTATTACTAGCGAAGTTGAGCAGTTTTTCATGTGCCTGTTGGCCATTTGTATTTCCTCTTTGGAAAAGTGTCTTTTTAGATCTCCCCATTTTTTATTGGGCTTTTTGTTTTGCATTTGTTTAGTTGTGTTAGTTCCTTGTGGATCTTCGTTATTAAGCTCTTGTCGCTCATGTGGAGGGCAAAGATTTTTTCCCATTCAGTTGGGCATCTTTTAGTTTTTTCTGTTGTCTCTTTTGCTGTACAGAAGCTTTTTAGTTTGATGTAGTCCCATCTGTTTATGTTTTCCTTCATTTTTTTGCCATCTGCAGATGTTTCCAGAAAGGGATTTCTGAACTGTAGTTCATGGAGAGTTTTGTCCAAGTTTTCCTCAATGTATGTTATGGTTTCAGGTCTGACCTCTAAGTCTCTTATCCATTTTGAGTTTATTTTTGTACATGAAGTAAGGGAGATTTCTTGCTCCATTTTTTTGCATGTCTTAGTCCAATTTTCCCAGCACTATTTATTGAAGAGGCTATCCTTGTTCCAAGGTAAGTTTTGCACACCTTTATCGAAGATTAGTTGACTATAGATGTGTGGTTTTATTTCAGGGCACTCAATTCTGTTCCATTGATCTGACTGTCTGTTTTTGTACCAATACCATGCTGTTTTAATTATTATGGCTTTGTAGCATAGTTTAAAGTTTGGGATTGTAATACCTCCATTCTCTTTTTTTCTGGTCAGGAGGCTTTTGGATATTCGGGGTCTTTTGTTATTCCATATGAATTTCAGTAATTTTTGTTCTATCTCTTTAAAAAAATGTCATTGGGATTTTTATTGGGATTGCATTGAATCTATATATTGCCTTTGGTAAGATGGTCATTTTGATAATATTAATTCTTCCAATCCATGAACAGGG